>OVBL01000901.1:0-277192 GCA_900406555.1 Pseudoturritis turrita | reverse complement strand
CCACTTGGCTCGGTCAAGGAGAAGAGAGGACGAGCCAAACTTGGCTCGGCGACAAGACAGCAGAAGAGGCAGTAACGAGCCAAACTTGGCTCGCGACAATGCCGCGTGGAGAAGTGGTGACGAGCCAACTTGGCTCGGCGACAATGCGCGTGGAGAAATGGTGACGAGCCAACACTTGGCTCGGTTACAAGGAATGATGACGAGCCAACACTTGGCTAGGCAGAGGTGACGAGCCAACATCTTGGCTAGGCGGAAGAAAGTGACGAGCCAACACCCTTGTTGGCTGGCAGCAGGAAGAAGGTGACGAGCCAAACTTGGCTCGGCAGCATGAAGCAGAAGGAGACGAGCCAAACTTGGCTCGGCAGCAGAAGAAGAAGTGACGAGCCAAACTTGGCTCGGCAGCATGAAGCAGTGGAGACGAGCCAAACTTGGCTCGGCAGCATGAAGCAGTGGAGACGAGCCAAACTTGGCTGGCAGCAGGAAGAAGAAGAGACGAGCCAAACTTGGCTCGGCAGCAAGAGTGAGACGAGCCAACACTTGGCTAGGCAGCAGGAAGAAGAGTGACGAGCCAACATCTTGGCTAGGCAGCAGGAAAGGTGACGAGCCAACATCTTGGCTAGGCAGCAGTGAAAGTGACGAGCCAACATCTTGGCTAGGCAGCAGGAAGAAGGTGACGAGCCAACATCTTGGCTAGGCAGTGGAATGAGTAGGAGACAAGCCAAATACTTGGTGACGAGCCAACATGTTGGCAAACCAGCAGAACGGTGACGAGCCAACATGTTGGCGAACCAAAACCCTCAGCTCGGCATCAAGGAGAAATGGGCGACGAGCCAGCCCATCGATGATCCAACAAAGCAACAAGCCCAACGTCTTAGATAGAATGAGGCAATGAGCCACAAGACATTGGTGGGCCGAGGCGACGAGGCAAAGAAAGAAGCCCATGAAAACCAGAAAGGAAATTCCGAAGAATAAGGAAGTTTTCCTTTCTCGTTTAGGAAGAAACCTAGCCGACCTATTTGTGTATAAATAGACAATGTACCTCTTTGAAAAGGGGATCCGAAAATTGACCTAGCTAAACGCTTATTACTTTACAAACAGCTTTCGAAACAGCTTGAATAAAATCTCCATCTTTGGATCTCAGTTTCTTGGTTTCTTTACATAGAAGTTTGTCGAATCCCTAAATCTCTTTACAAGTTTTGGTTGTGCGAGTTTCGACTCCCACAATTTGGCGCCGTCTGGGGATTCTCAAACTTTCTGACACCTTAGAACCACTTAATACGAGATCTGAAGCGATGACTACCGACGGAGACCGAAGCGGTGACGATGCGAGCAACACCGGCGTCGATCCTCCTAGGACAGGAACCAATCTGCCTCCAGCGAACACGGAAGGCACCACAGAAACTTAACAGAATTGAAGAACATGATGACCGCGTTGCTGAAGAAGGCCGAGGAGCAAGACAAGCTGAACAGCTCGCTAACAGAGAGAATTGAGTCACTAGTAACCGATAGCCGAGCCAGAAACTTACGATCTGGAGGAGTCGGCTCAACTATGAAACCCACCTGTTTAGCGGAATAACCAGGCGGCTTGGCCTAAAACCCGACAAGGACCTTGGGAGGCTTACCACCGCCACACCCAACAAACGAGCAGGCACCCGCGGTGACAAGATCAAATATCACCGAGCTACCCCAGCTAACCGAGGCGCAAGAGGAACAGGGATGGATTTGACCTGCGTACCGACGTTGGATCGGCTACAGCAATCATTCTTGACGAAGATGGAGGCCACAACGCAGAAAATCTTGCTGACGAGGGGTTCGCACCAGAAATAACAGAACCCCGAGCCAGCGAAGGCGATATCAACCTAAACCGGAGCCAGGAATTCGGCAGAGGAAGAGGAAAATCTCCTCTGGGTCCAACCAGCACAGTTTGCTGATGAACCAAGAACGACGAGCCAAGCCAGAGGGAAGAGTTGGACGAAATCCGAGCCTCATTGATTCGAGCCGCTGCTTTGAGATGAAAGCCGTCCGATCCCAGGTACACAAGGCAACCAGTAAAGTCCCCGAGATTGACCGCGTGTTGAAGAAGCGCATAATACACCGTTCACAGCCCAAATCACCAAGGCAAGAATCTCCGACTCAGGAAAGATCAAAGTCCCAATCTACGAAGGGACAACCGATCCAAAGGAACACATAACGGCGTTTATCATAGCAATGGGCCGAGCCAGTTTCAGAGAAAAGGAGAGAGATGCTGGTTTCTGCTTGGTATTTGTGGAACATCTAAAGGGTGCAGCCCTCCAATGGTTTTCAAGATTAGAGCGGAACTCCATTGATGATTTCCAGCAGCTGTCTGCCGCCTTCTTGAAGCATTATTCCATGTTTATGGATCGAGGGGCCTCGGATGCCGACCTATGGACATTAACTCAAGGGCCTACAGAGACATTGCGAAGCTTTATAGGGAGATTCAAAGCAGTAATGTCAAAAGTGGAAGGCGTAAGCGACAAGGCGCTGTGCTCGCGTTAAAAAGGGCTCTGTGGTACGAATCCGAATTCCGAAAAGAGATTGCTCTAAACACGCCGCTATCAATTCAGGATGCACTGCACCGAGCTCAGATTTCATAGTCAATGAAGAGAGATGAAGATTTTGTCTCAGAAGTATGGAGCGCCAAAGCGACGAACCGTTCTTTCCAAAATCCCGAGCAACCTCCTCAAAAGAAGAATACTCAAGGAACGGGTATGTACACCATGAGAACCTAACTTTGGAGGAGCCACAACTATCAGTGGGACGGGCCGAGGCAAAGCACCTTGGAACACCTGGACACGAAGTCAAAGTTCGTACGACGAAAAAGCCTACTGCGAATTTCATCACATGCACGGTCATTCGACCGCCAACTGCCAAACTTGGGAATGAAGCTCGCGGCAAAGCTGGTAGCCGGAGAACTCGGTAGCGCAGTCAGCTTAAAAGACTTCGAGCAAGAAGGCGAAAAAGATCAGCCGAACCAGACAAGTCAAAATGACGATACACCCAAGCGAGGAAGACGAGATGACGAGGCGACGCAGTCAGGTTCACGAAGAAGAATAAATATGATAATGGGTGGATCACAATACTGCTCGGACACGGTGTCTTCAATCAAGGCTTTCCAGCGGCGAGCCGATGCGAGTGTAAACTGGTCAGCACCCTCCAAACTTCCCAACGATGTTATCTCATTCGAAGAAAGGGAAACCACCGGCATCGACAGACCGCATAACGACCCCCTCGTGATAGAATTGATCGTTGATGATTGCGATGTCGCCCGAGTTCTGATAGACACAGGAAGCTCCGTAGATGTGATCTTCCGGGAGACTCTCAGAAGGATGAACATAGACCTGGACAAAATCACAGCCGCGCCGAAGCCTTTAACTGGATTCTCAGGAGAGACGACCATGACCTTGGAACAATAAAACTCCCCGTCCGAGCTGAACAGGTAACCAAGATAGTGGAGTTTTCGGTTGCAGATCATCCTGCGATCTACAATGTAATCATGGGCACACCCTGGATAAACTCGATGCGAGCTGTACCGTCGACCTATCACCTCTGCATCAAATTTCCGACCCCTGGGGGAATCAAAACAATTTGGGGAAACCAAAAGGAATCCCGCATATGTTTCCTAGCCGAACACAAACTTAGGAACCCCGTCACAGAAACCACCACCAGGAGAAAGAAGATGAAGACAGACAGGAGACCCGAGAAGGAGTTGGCAAAACTCTTATAGCAATTACAGATCACGGAGGATCGCGAGAGGGAAAGCAAACCAACTTGCGACCCCGTCATCTCGGTGAACATAGATGGCAATCACCCAGAACGCTGTGTCGAAATAGGGGCCGAGCTGAAAGATCCAATAAGGGGAGAGCTGATTTCTTTCCTTAAAAAGAACCTGCACACCTTCGCATGGGAAGCTGAAGATATGCCCGGCATCAGCATCAACGTAACGTGCCACGAGCTGCACGTGGACCCAACCTTCAAACCCGTCAAACAGAAAAGGCGAAAACTTGGTCCAGACAGAGCACAAGCAGTAAATGACGAGGTGGAACGATTACTACGTGTGGGATCGATAGTCGAAGCAAAGTACCCAGACTGGCTCGCTAACCCTGTGGTGGTTAAAAAGAAAAATGGGAAATGGCGTGGATGCGTGGACTTCACCGACTTGAACAAAGCCTGCCCCAAAGACAGCTTTCCACTGCCGCATATTGATCGATTGGTGGAAGCGACAGCGGGCAACAAACTCCTCTCATTTATGGATGCCTTCTCCGGATACAACCAAATCCTAATGAACTCAGATGATCAAGAGAAGACGGCATTCATCACAGACCGCGGGATATACTGCTACAAAGTCATGCCGTTCGGCCTAAAAAATGCTGGAGCCACCTACCAGCGATTAGTAAACCAAATGTTCGCTGGCCAACTGGGTAAGACAATGGAAGTTTACATAGACGATATGCTGGTGAAGTCTTTAGAGGAGAAGGATCACGTAGCTCACCTGGAAGAGTGTTTCAAGCAACTGAATCTGCATAACATGAAGCTGAACCCAACCAAGTGCAGATTCGCGGTCACGTCTGGAGAATTCCTTGGATATCTGGTCACCCACCGTGGAATTGAAGCCAATCCGAAGCAGATTGATGCGCTCATACGGATGGCGTCACCGAAGACAAAACGCGAAGTCCAGAGGCTAACTGGACGGGTCGCCGCGCTGAATCGTTTTATCTCTCGGTCAACTGATAAATGTTTGCCCTTCTACGATACGCTACGTGGGAATACGAAGTTTGAATGGACAGAAAAATGCGAGCAGGCATTTCAACAGCTTAAAGAGTACCTAGCCAGCCCTCCAGTACTTACGAAACCGGTAGAAGGCGAGCCACTGTTTCTATACACGGCCGTTTCGGCCACAGCGGTAAGTGGTGTACTCATCAGAGAAGAGCGCAGCGAGCAGAAGCCAATTTTCTATGTTAGTCAAACTCTCACCGACGCTGAAACACGGTATCCACAGATGGAGAAGCTGGCATTGTCTGTGGTAATGTCCGCTCGAAAACTAAGACCATATTTCCAGTCACATTCAGTTGTAGTTTTGACTACCTTCCCACTACGATCCATCTTACATAGCCCTAGCCAGTCTGGGAGATTGGCAAAGTGGGCTATAGAGCTGAGCGAATATGACATCGAATATCGAAGCAGAACCTGCGCCAAATCTCAAGTCCTAGCCAACTTTTTGATAGAACTCCCAGAAGAAGTAATAGAGGAGCCAGCTCCGAGCACAATATGGAGGCTTCACGCGGATGGATCATCATCAAAACAAGGGTCCGGAGTGGGAATACGGTTAACCTCTCCAACAGGCGAAATCCTTGAGCAATCATTCCGCCTGGGTTTTCGTGCATCCAATAACGAAGCAGAATGTGAAGCTTTGATAGCTGGAATGAGACTTGCTCTTGGACTCAAGGTTTCGCACGTCCAAGCCTACTGCGATTCACAGCTGGTGGTCAACCAAGTTAGCGGCGAGTACACAGCCAGAGACGACCGAATGGAAGCCTATCTAAAGATTGTCAAAGGACTGGCTGCGCAGTTCGAAGAGTTCACATTAACACGGATACCACGTGGGGAGAATACTTCGGCAGATGCGCTAGCAGCACTCGCATCCACCTCCGATCCGGACCTGAAAAGAATAATCCCAGTGGAATTCATCAAAAACCCAAGTATCAGCCTCTCTGGCATCGTGAACGTGGTCACTCGTTCTCAAACAGCCGTTCGAGCCGAAGGAGCATCTGAGCTAAGTCTTGCACAAAAGGGCAGCACCGACTCCTCCACTCTAGACGACCAGAACATAACATCATCGGTGGAGGACAAGGTAATTGAGATAGAGGAAGAACCTGAGATTGCGCCTCCGACCGAAGGTGAAGTAGTGGACATGGAGGAAGATCCGCAACAAACAGAAACGGACTACGGATGCGACAAAGAATGGATGGGAGCAATTCGCGTATACATCATGGACGGTGAGACACCATCAGATAAGTGGGCTGCTAGAAAACTCAGAGCTCAAGCTGCTCGATATGTTCTCTTAGATGGAAACGTCTTCAAGTGGAGATTCTCAGGACCACTAATGGCTTGCGTCGAAGGCACCCAAGCAAGAAACATCATGGAAGAGGTCCATAGTGGCTCGTGTGGTAATCACTCCGGCGGAAGAGCTTTAGCAATCAAGATCAAGCGTCACGGTTATTATTGGCCAACTATGGTGAAGGACTGTGAAAAGTTCTCCTCCAGGTGCGAAAAATGCCAACGACATGCCCCAATGATTCATCAACCTACGGAGCTGCTATCATCAATCTCAGCGCCCTACCCTTTCATGCGCTGGTCAATGGACATCGTCGGGCCTTTGCATAGGTCCAAACAAAAGAGGTTCTTGCTGGTTTTGACAGATTATTTCTCAAAATGGGTAGAAGCAGATTCTTACGCCAACATAAAGGATGCCCAAGTCGAAAATTTCGTCTGGAAAAATATCTTATGCCGACATGGAGTTCCCTACGAAATTGTTACAGACAACGGCTCACAGTTCATCTCTACAAGGTTTGAAGCTTTTTGCGAAAAATGGAAGATACGGCTTAGCAAATCCACGCCACGCTACCCGCAAGGGAATGGGCAAGCTGAAGCAGTAAACAAGACTATCCTGGATGGCCTGAAAAAGCGCCTTGATGCAAAGAAGGGACGCTGGGCAGATGAACTCGAAGGAGTATTGTGGTCACACCGAACCACTCCGCGGCGTGCCACCGGTGAAACACCTTTTGCTCTTATCTACGGTACAGAATGTGTCATCCCAGCCGAGGTTCAATTTCCTGGAGTCCGCCGCAGACTTCTTTCAGGCCAGGAAGGATTGAATCATCTCATGTTACTTGACGAGTTGGACTTGGTTAACGAACGAAGAGATCAAGCACTGGTTCGGATTCAAAATTACCAACAGGCAGCAGCTAAGTATTACAATACCAACGTCAAAAGTCGCAAGTTCAAAGAAGGTGATCTGGTGCTCCGCAAAGTTTTTCAGAACACAGCCGAAACAAATGCCGGCAAACTAGGAGCGAACTGGGAAGGACCCTACAAAATCACCAATGTAGTTCGACCAGGAGTATACGAGCTATCAAACATGTCTGACATCCCGATACCAAGGTCTTGGAACGCAATGCACCTAAAAAGGTACTACCACTAAATCACTTCACATGAACTACGGGACGACTTGATCCCTGGAAAGGGTACGTAGGCAGCTCGTCTTCGGACGAGTTCAGTTGTCCCCCTCCTCAAAAAAGAGGGGGGTGGGTACGTATACAGGTATACTCCCATACCTCGCATCACACTTTTCAAACAACAGTTTAAACTCTTTCAAACACAAAACTTGTACGACTTAGTCTACACGATTCACAACATTACATCTTTCACGGATATTTTATCACCCCGTCTGTTGCTGGCCACAACAGACGAACAACCACATCCTTTATGGATTTTAACCACTATCTCTATACGAGATAGGGTTCTCAACACCCTCTTACGAGTATAAAAGCGCGCTATACAAATCCTGACCGGGTATATCCTGGTCTAATATCCGAAAGGTATATCCTGGATGATATTCTTACAAGTTTATCTTTGAGAGGGACCCGTAAGTCGAAAACTCGCAAGTCTTAACACTCAAATTAAACTCTAAAACCCAATAAACACCTCCTGGTACACTGGTCATAAACATCTCTGAAACATGAATACTAAACCTACCGGTTAGTATGAGATTTTAAATATGTTTCATCGTCAAAAGAACGGGAATGTAAGCCGGAACACCGCAAACCCTAAACTGACAACAAAGCACTCAATACAAAGACAACCATGCTTCTACTAAACAAAATATTTTGCAGTGTCACATCAAAGCAAAAGTCAGAGATTACTTGAGCAAAAACATGAACAGAAAACCCAAACAAAGAGTCACGCTTACAAACAAGCAATCACTACAAAAAGGCGGATAAAGCCATCCAGGCACTTAGGTTCATAAAACAAAAGAAGAGTTTCGAGTTAATGGAGCATGAGTCAGTTGAGAGAATCCAGCTCGGTAGCCTTCTCCTCGGCAAGCGCAGCAACTCCCGGTGCACCGACATTGGAGCCGGCAAAATCTACAACTCCAACCTTTGCTGCTGCATTCTCTACTGGCTCGCTCCCAAGGAGGGTGTCCATAGAGTCAGAGGAAACCGGCGAAAGCATCAAATCCTTCTTCAGCTCGGCCTCAATTCTCTCGAATTCATCAGTCGCGTCGGCTAAATCGACCCTCCACCCTGCCAACTTTGCCGCCTCGGAGTCCAGAGCAGGCGCATCATCTTTTTGCAGTATCTCGAGCAACTGCAGGTTGCTGTCAACTTGGGCTAAGTCAAGCTCCTTCTCCTTTGCGGTCTTCAGCTCCTCAATACTCTTCTCAACTTTGGCTAGCCGCTCCCGATACTTCTCTGACGCCTCTCGCCTCGCTGCCTTCTGGGCCTTTTTAACATCTGCCTCATGCAGGGCTCGAGAAGCGACGAGCTGCCGTTTCAGAGACTCAATTTCAGCAGCTTTTTCTGCTTAGAGCGGTCCAGCCTCATCGCCAGGTCACCTGTTTTGTCCCACTCATCCTTGAGATACGCCTTCTCCTTCTCAAGGGTCTCAATCCGAGCTGAGGCAGTTGCCAGTTCGTCAGCATGTTTTCCCTCCAGCTCGGCAACCCTCCTTCGGAGGAAACACACGTCCTTCTGAGCATCCTCGATTTGGCGCCTGTCCTTCCGCACGTCTTGCTCAAAGGCGGCGACGATCTTGTTTATGGAAGCAACAAACTGGCCATAAGAAGAAACAATCAGCACTTAAAAGTTTTTGTTCTTTTTCTTGGTAAAACATTGAATCTGCGAAATACCTTGGTGCCTCGGAGCGACATGTCCGTGTACAAATCGCCATGAGAGAGGACATCGACAGGCGGTAGTCTGTCTCCCGAACAGCGAACCTGCGAGAAGAGGGTCGCTGAAGCCTCGGCATCGTTACAGATCGGCGCGGATCCTTCTTGTCCGAGGGACGACGGCCTTGGCTCAGGAGGAGTTGGATCGGTATGTCTCTGGCGTTTTCTCTTCTGCTTTTCCTTGGCTTTTTCTTTCTCAGGCTCGGAGGCAGCTCGTTTCTTCCCATCACCGTCGTGTTGGACAAATGCCGAGCCAGAAGGCCTAGCAACAGGAACGATAGCGGAAACCACTTCCCTGGCTTCGGCGTCCAAGGCTGACGGCTCGGAGAGAAGATGTGCCTCCATTTCAGTCATGGTTCGGCCAAGCATCTCGGCAACTGGCTCGGCTGTTTGTTCGCTTGTGTTAGCTATTTCACCAGCTCGGCCAGCCGCTTCTTTCTCCTTCAGAGCCTGCCTGTCACGGATGGTCAACCTTTTTCCCATATTTCTTCTTCTTAGGGGACTTGGCTCTGGAGAGTCGGATTCCGAGCTGTCAGAAACTTCAACACCGGCGAAAGTGGCTGGGGCTTTTTTGACTCTTTTCAGGGAAAAATGTTTTTCCCAATGGCACCTTCTCTCGGCAAGTGTATCCCGAAGCGAGAGCGTGTCTTCCGGGTAACGTGGGAGAATCTGCCGAACTGCAAAAACAAAGAAGAGGAATCAATGGTCAGCTCGCTACGAAGAAAACCATTAGCAAATTTCCTGAAAAGTCTACGGCTCGCCCACCAATGGTTCCCCACTCCGTTTTTACGTAATGGATGCTTTTGGCTTCGACTGTAGCATCGTTGATAGGAACAAAGAAAAAATAGTTCCCCCAGTCTCCATCTGTGCTTCGGAAGCCTTCGATAATCTTCCTTTGCTTCTTATTGGAAATGTAATAGGCTCGGGAGTTCTTGATCTTTCGGAACTCAAGAAACTGTCGAAGGTGGGAAATACGAACAGTCACGTCACACTCATAGCTCCGAACCAAGATCCCAACTAGATGACGCATCCCACGAGGCGTAATTTGGCTCGGCGCTAACCCATGCTTGTACAGAAAGTGGACGATCAAGCTAGGGATCGGAAACCAGAGCAGACAACCGTAGAAAAAACTCTCATAGAGAGTGAAATACCCGGGTGGAGGAGATTCGGCTCGGTCAGTTGAGGCTGGAACAATCAGATCTACATCCTCTGAGATATTGAAATGATGCCTCAGTGCCTCCAAAGATTCAACAGTGCATAAAGACGAACCAGGTGGGTCGGGTCGTCTCTTTGGAGCTTTTTTCTTAGGCCTTCGCCTCGTTGATGTGCTGGCCTGGTGGCTCGCAAACAATCTCTCCAAACGCATTTTTTCGGCCTCGTCAATAACATATTCTGTTGGCTCGGCTTTAAACTCTTCGAGAGCCCTTTGTATCAAGGCTGCCTCAGCATCCGCCTCGGCATCAAATGCTTCGTCTACCAGAGATGGGACAACAATCTGCAGTCGACCCCGCGGAGAACTAGGCCCAGCTGGTTCGGAAACCTCTGGAGATAAAACCATCTTGCGACCCAGCAGCGAAGCAGAAGTTGCCGAACCGATAGAATCTTCCAGCTCGGTGATATGAGACATTGATGTTTCTGGCTCAAGCTGATACTTAGAAAAAATTTGGAGAGATTTTGGCTCGGAAACACTGAGCGCAAGAACTTTGGCTCGGAAACGGAAGGTCAAGGGGAATAATTCGATCCGGATGAAGATGGATCGGAAAATCCAAATACTCGCCGGACGCGTTCGAAGATGGATCGGAAAATGTAAGGAGACGCCGAGCCATGTTTGAAGATGGGTCGGAAAGTTCAACACTGGCGGCGGCGAAACAGGAGAATCGATGAAAACCTAGCCAACTACTTAAACAAAAAAGAGAGAGAAGAAGAGAGAGAAGAGAGCTACCTGATTTTTCGGAAAGTGGAGAGAAGTGAGTTATGAGGAGTGAGACAAAGATCTGAATATAAAGAAGTCTGAAATTACAGCGCGTGACGCCACGCAGCCTCGAGAACATGCAAAACGCTTACGGTTCCCAATAAAGTTGTAATCATGATAAGAGATACTTCAGACAATTTTGTTACCGAGCCAAAGGCAAATCACATGGTGGGTTGGTTCGGCAAACATATCAGAAGAGGCGGCTCGGAAAGATAGCAGTCCAAGGAATACAGCAAGATAACGAGCCAGAACAGTTCGGTCAAATGAATAACAACTTGGCTCGGCAGCGTGACAAAGGTGTCGGTTCGGCAAAATGGAAACGAATATATCACGGGCCGAAGTAGTTGGGAACGCAATTGAAGACGAATCAGCAGCACGTCGAGGGGTTTGGCTCGGCAATAAGATATTCCGGTGTTGGCTCGGACGTAAAACACCTCAGTAAAGCTCAGTTTGGCTCGGCAATCCAAAGAATGTTGATCTCGACTCTTCACCTCGACACTATTACTAATAATACTGCCGAGCTGGGGGGCTAACTGTTGGGGTCAGTTTTCACCCCATCGAGATCGACTGCTAAAAACACTATGGGAAAAAGCCTAGGCGACGAGCTAAAACATTAGAAGACGAGCCAAACCTGGCTCGGTAGCAAGGAGTGGTGACGAGCCCACTTGGCTCGGTAGCAAGGAGTGGTGACGAGCCCACTTGGCTCGGTAGCAAGGAGAAGAGAGGACGAGCCAAACTTGGCTCGGCGACAAGACAGCACGAAGAGGCAGTAACGAGCCAAACTTGGCTCGGCGACAATGCCGCGTGGAAAAGTGGTGACGAGCCAAACTTGGCTCGGCGACAATGCCGCGTGGAGAAATGGTGACGAGCCAACACTTGGCTCGGTACCAAGGAATGATGACGAGCCAACATCTTGGCTAGGCAGCAGGCGACGAGCCAACATCTTGGCTAGGCGTGAAGAAACGATGACGAGCCAACACCCCTGTTGGCTAGGCAGCAGGAAGAAGTGTGCGACGAGCCAAACTTGGTTCGGCAGCATAAAGTAGTAGGAGACGAGCCAAACTTGGCTCGGCAGCAGGAAGAAGAAGTGTGCGACGAGCCAAACTTGGCTCGGCAGCATAAAGTAGTAGGAGACGAGCCAAACTTGGCTCGGCAGCATAAAGCAGTAGGAGACGAGCCAAACTTGGCTCGGCAGCATAAAGCAGTAGGAGACGAGCCAAACTTGGCTCGGCAGCAGGAAGAAGAAGTGTGCGACAAGCCAAACTTGGCTCGGCAGCATAAAGCAGTAGGAGACGAGCCAAACTTGGCTCGGCAGCAGGAAGAAGAAGTGACGAGCCAACATCTTGGTTAGGCAGCAGGAAGAAGAAGTGACGAGCCAACATCTTGGCTAGGCAGCAGGAAGAAGTGACGAGCCAACATCTTGGCTCGGCAGCAGGAAGAAGCGGTGATGAGCCAACATCTTGGCTAGGCAGTGAAATGAGTGGGAGGCAAGCCAAATACTTGGTGACGAGCCAACATGTTGGCAAACCAGCAGAACGGTGACGAGCCAACATGTTGGCGAACCAAAACCCTCAGCTCGGCATCAGGGAGAAATGGGCGACGAGCCAGCCCATCGATGATCCAACAAAGCAACAAGCCCAACGTCTTAGATAGAACGAGGCAACGAGCCACAAGACATTGGTGGGCCGAGGCGACGAGGCAAAGAAAGAAGCCCATGAAAACCAGAAAGGAAAATTCCGAAGAATAAGGAAGTTTTCCTTTCTCGTTTAGGAAGAAACCTAGCCGACCTATTTTTGTATAAATAGACAATGTACCTCTTGAAAAAGGGGATCCGAAAATTGACCTAGCTAGACGCTTATTACTTTACAAACAGCTTTCGAAACAGCTTGAATAGAATCTCCATCTTTGGATCTCGGTTTCTTGGTTCCTTTACATAGAAGTTTGTCGAATCCCTAAATCTCTTTACAAGTTTTGGTTGTGCGAGTTTCGACTCCCACAAATGCTTTGCTTGATAAAGTGTCACCGTTTTAGATGAATGGTTCTAAGTATGAATTTGCATAGTAGTTATGTTTGAGATGAACAATTCGGCTTACAGATATGTTACTGGACGCTTTCCTGCTCCGAAATTGATCATAAGTTTGCATAGTTTAGTTCTTGAACATTTCGGTTTACGGATATATTACCATGAATGTATTCGTTCCGACAATGAGCATATGCTTGTATAGTGTAGGATGAACATTTCGGTTTACGGATATGTTACCGTAAACATATCCGCTCCGATAATGAACAAAGTATTTGTATAGCGCGCTTTTTAATCCTGAGACGGATGTGATAGTTTAGATCCGAGATGGATGAGATGGATGCACGTAGTCTGTTTTGTTAAGACTTAGTGATCTTTTTAGGTAAAGATTATCTGTGAAAGCAAAGCTTTGATAGATTGTAGAATCTGTTTACAAAGACGGGAGTATACGAGTATGCGTATACGTACCCACTCCCCCCCTTTTGAAAGGAGGGGGGCAACTGAACCTGTTCGAAGATGAGCTGCCTACGTACCCTTTACAGGGATCAAGTCGCCCCGTAGTTCATGTAAAGTAGCTTAGTGATAGTACTTTTTGAGATGCATTGCGTTCCATGATCTCGATACTGGAACGTCTGTCATGTTAGCAAGTTTGTAAACTCCAGGTTTGACTACTTCGGTGATTTTGTAGGGTCCTTCCCCATTTGCACCTAGTTTGCCGGCATTTTTTTCCGCGGTGTTCTGAAAAACCTTCCGCAAAACTAAATCTCCTTCGCAGAATCTTCGTTCTCGAATGTTGGAATTGTAGTATTTTGCGGCCGCATTTTGATAGTTCTGGATCCTGATCAAGGCTTGGTCCCTTCTTTCGTTGATCAAGTTCAGTTCGTCAAGCATCAATAGGTGATTGAGCCCCTCTTGTTCTGGTAATAGCCTCCGGCGAATCCCTGGGAAATGTATCTCCGGGGGGATGGCACACTCTGTTTCGTATACGAGGGCGAATGGGGTTTCTCTCGTTGCTCGTCGTGGGGTGGTGCGGTGAGACCAAAGTACTCCCTCCAGTTCTTCAGCCCAACGTCCCTTTTTCTCATCAAGGCACTTCTTCAGGCCGTCAAGGATTGTTTTGTTGATTGCTTCGGCCTGTCCGTTCCCTTGTGGATATCTTGGAGTAGACTTCCTGAGTCTGATTTTCCATTTCTCGCAGAAACCTTCGAAACGATTTGAGATGAACTGCGAGCCGTTATCTGTCACGATCTCGTATGGTACTCCATGTCGGCATATGATATTTTTCCAGACAAAGGCCTCCACTTGTGCATCTTTAATATTAGCATAGGAGTCGGTTTCGACCCATTTTGAGAAATAGTCTGTCAAAACCAGAAGGAAAAGTTTCTGTTTTGATGGGTGCAGTGGCCCGACGATGTCCATAGACCATCGCATGAATGGATACGGCAATGAGATTGATGAAAGTACTTCTGTTGGTTGGTGGATCATCGGCGCATGGCGTTGGAATTTTCGCATTTGGCTGAAAACACCTTGCAATCTTTGATCATCGTTGGCCAATAGTAGCCATGACGTTTGACTTTTATGGCTAGCGCTCTCCCTCCAGAGTGATTGCCACATGAACCGTTGTGAATTTCCTCCATAATCTTCCTGGCATCCTTTCCTTCCACGCAGCTTAGCAACGGTCCTGAGAATCTCTACTTGAAGACATTTCCATCGAGTAACATGTAACGTGCCGCCTGGGCTCAAAGCTTGCCCACTTTTCGGTTGGTAGGATGCCGTCGTATATGTATCCTCTGATTGCACCGAGCCATTCCTTGTCACAGCCATATTCTGCATTGTTGCTGACCTCGTTTGCTTCTTCGTTGGGTTCGACGACAGGGTCGTTCCTGCTTTTCATGGTTGGTGACTCTTCACGATTGTCTTCTTCCATTGGGGCGATATTTGGCTATGCGGGTGATTGTTTGGCCAATTCTTCATGCATTTCATCCATCACCTCTTGCTCGGTTATGACATCTGTTGCTTGTCTAGCCGCCTGTGAACGAGTTATGGCATGCACTGAATCACCAAGACTGATGCTCGGGTGCTGTATGAATTCTACCGGGATTACTCTCTTTAGATATGGATCGGAAGTAGATGCAAGGGCTGCAAGTGCGTCGGCTGGGGTGTTCTCCCCTCGTGGAATGCGTGTTAGGATGAATTGTTTGAACTGTACAGCCAATTCTTTGACGATTTTCAAGTAAGCTTCCATTCGATCATCCTTTGCTGCATATTCACCGCTGAACTGATTCGTGACTAGTTGGGAATCGCAAAATGCATGGAGTTGCTCGATCTTTAGGCCATTAGCAAGTTTCATCCCGGCAATCAAGGCTTCGTACTCTGTTTTGTTGTTGGATGCATGAAAGCCAAGGCGGAATGATTGTTCCAGTAGTTCACCAGTTGGAGAAGTTAGCCGTATCCCGACTCCTGAACCGTTGTTGGAAGATGAGCCATCAACGTGGAGTTTCCAGAGCTGGCCTTGCATTTCGTCGTCAATGCCTTCTTCGGGGAGTTCGATAAGAAAATCAGCCAAAACTTGGGTTTTGGCACACGTTCGTCCGCGATATTCAATGTCATACTCGCTCAGTTCGATTTCCTAGTTTGCTAGCCTCCCTGACTGACTTGGGCTATGCAGAACGGACCTTATCGGGAAGGTGCTTAGGACAACGATTGAGTGCGACTGGAAGTATGGCCTTAGCTTTCTTGCCGACATAACTATGGATAGCGCCAATTTCTCCATTTGCGAGTACCTTGTTTCAGCGTCTGTAAGGGTTTTGCTGACGTAAAAAATTGGCTTCTGCTCCCCACAAACATGCCGCTTACTGCTGTGTCGAAAACTGCGGTGTACAGAAAAAGTAGTTCTCCGCTTCTGGTTTTGTGAGAACTGGAGGAGTAGCCAGGTAGATCTTTAGTTGTTGAAAAGCTTCCTCGCATTTTTCCGTCCACTCGAACTTCTTGTTCCCTCGCAAAGTATCCTAGAAAGGTAGGCATTTGTCGGTGGATCGTAAGATGAATCGGTTAAGTGCAGCTACCCTCCCGGTAAGTCGTTGCACTTCCCTTTTTGTCTTTGGTGAAGTCATATTGATGAGTGCATCGATTTGCTTAGGATTGGCCTCAATGCCGCGGTGAGTTACTAGGTAACCAAGGAATTCCCCAGAGGTGACTGTGAATCTGCACTTGGTCGGGTTTAACTTCATGTTGTGAAGATTCAGCTGCGAGAAGCATTCCTTGAGATGAGTGGCGTGATCCTGTTCTTTCAGCGATTTCACCAGCATGTCATCTATGTAAACCTCCATTGTCTTTCCGAGTTGATCAGCGAACATCTTGTTCACCAGATGCTGGTACGTTGCTCTGGCATTTTTCTGGCCGAATGGCATCACCTTGTAGCAGTAAATTCCATGATCCGTTATGAAAGCGGTCTTCTCACGATCGTCGGGGTTCATCAAGATCTGGTTGTAACCTGAGAAGGCATCCATGAAAGATAGGAGTGCATTCCCTGCCGTTGCTTCGACTAAGCGATCGATGTGTGGAAGGGGGAAGCTGTCTTTTGGACAGGCTTTGTTCAGATCGGTAAAATCCACACACACACGCCATTTGCCGTTCTTCTTCTTGACCACCACTGGGTTAGCTAGCCAATCCGGGTACTTCACCTCAGTTATCGATCCGACGGGCAGTAGTCTCTCCACCTCGTCTGGCCCAACTTTTCTTCTTTTCTATTTTACTGGTTCGAAAGTTGGGTTAACGTTCAATTCGTGGCTTGTTATGCCGATATCGATGCCAGGCATATCTTCTGCTTCACATGCGAAGGTGTTGATATTTTTCTTCAAAAATGCCACGAGTTCTTCTTTGATCTTTCCATATAACATTGCTCCAATTTCTACACATCGCTCTAGATGTTTGTTGTCGATGCAAACTGATATGACGGGGTCGCAAGTTGGTTAAGACACTTTTTCTTCGCGATCCACCGCGATCTGTAACTGCGATCCCCCGGTTCTCTGTCGGTCTTTATCATCTTGCGCTTTGAACTTGCCATCGGATCAGTCACCGGGTTTCTGAGCTTGTGTGCGGCGAGAAAGCAGACACGAGACTCTTTTTGATTTCCTCGAATTATTTTCATGCCGTTTGGTGTAGGGAACTTAAGGCAGAGATGGTAGGTTGAAACGGTTGCGCACATTGAATTTAACCAGGGGGTCCCCATGATGACATTGTAGATGGCCGGGTGGTCAACTACAGAGAATTCGACGATCTTCGTCACCTCGCCAGCTTGGACAGGCAGTTTGATTGTCCCGGTAGTCATGGTGGTTTCTCCAGAGAATCATGTCAAGGGTTTGGGAGTAGATATCACTTCGGACAGGTCCACATTCATTCTTCTGAGAGTCTCGAGGAAGATTACGTCAACGGTGCTCCCAGTGTCCACCAATACGCGTGCTACGTCGCAGTCGTTGATGATTAACTCGATCACGAGAGGGTCATCATGCGGTCTGTCGATTCCGATCATTTCTCTTTCCTCGAATGATATCACGTTGTTTGGAAACTTAAATGGTTTAGACCAGTTGATGCTGACGTCTGCCCTTCGCTGGAATGCTTTGATTGACGAGACAGTATCTGAGCAATAGTGGGATCCTCACATTATCATGCTTATCCTTCTTCTTGATCCAGAGGGGGGCGCTTCGTCATCCTTTCTATCGCGCTTGGTGTGATCTTTTTTTATCAGGTCGGGTTTGTATGTGTTTGCGGCTGATGTTTCCTCCAAGCTCGCCGGCTGCTAATTTTTTAGCAAGCTTCAAGCCTAGAATTCGGCAGTTCGCGGTAGAATGTCCGTAGATGTGGTGGTGTTCGCAGTAAGCCGCCTCGTCATAGGAACTGTCGCTTTTGGTCCATGTGCTCCATGAGCTTCTTCCACGGCCTCATCTTCTTCCTCGACCGAATCCAGGAATGTCAATTTGGTAGTTATGGGCTCCTCGTGCTGGATATAGCCGGAACCTTGGTTGTTCTTCCTAGCATTGGGAGGGGCTGAAACTTGGGAAGAATGGTTCGTTGTCTTGGCTTTCTCGTACTTCTCGGTTAGGATTTTCATCTCTTCTTCTTCGGTGATGAAGTCTGCGGCTTGATGCATAGCGTCCTGTATAGTTATGGGGGCGTTGAGCGCAATTTCCTTGCAAAAATCGGAGTTGAACCAGAGTGCTCGTTTCAGGGCCAACAAGGCTGGTTTATCGCTCAGGCCTTCCACTTTGGACATGATGGCTTTAAATCTCCCGATGAAGCTCCGGAGTGTTTCACTCTGCCCCTGAGCCAGGGTCCACAGATCGGCGTCGGATGTCCCATGATCCATGAATATGGAGTAATGCTTCAAGAATGCCGCTGATAGTTGGTTATAGCTGTCGATGGAGTTCCATTCGAGCCTGGAAAACCACTGCAGCGCTGGTCCTTTGAGATGCTCCACGAAGAGAAGGCACTGTCCGGCGTCTCTTTCATGTTCTTTGAAGTTAGAGCATCCCATGGGTATAGCAAAAGCTGTTAGATGCTCTTTTGGGTCGGTCTTTCCTTCGGAGATTGGGACTTTCATCTTTCCGGGGTCTGGGATTCTTGTGCTAGTAACCCGTGCTGTGAACGGGGTGTTCTGCGCTTCTTCCAACACACGATCTATCTCCGGCACCTTGCTGGTTGATTTGTGCATCATGGATCGGACAGCTTTTATGTCGGCATCTGCTCGGTCCATATCTGCTCGCATCATGGCCATCTCTTCTTTCTGGGCTCGGATTCCTAGTCTGTGCTCTTCGTTGACACGTGCTTGCTCGGCCCAGAGTATGTTCTCCTCCTCCTCGGTTAGCTCTTGATCTCCTTCCTGGATGGCCTCGCATCTTTCAGTTCGGGTCTGGCCAGCTGATAAGGGTTCGTGGTTATCGCGGCTCTCCATGTTTTGCTCCATTCGATTCTCCTCCTCCAGATTGATGATTGGGGCAGGTTCCTCTTCGATCGGTGTGTCGTTTGCGCCATGCAGTCCAGAAGCTAGGTTTGCTGAGTTTTGATGGATTGGCGGCAATCTTCCGCGGGTTCTCGGCGGGTTGAGCGGGGTTGAGAAATCCAGGGCTGTTGGATTGAGGCGCCTTCCGGTTCGCCTCGCTGGGTCCAGACCTGATCCTATGCCTCGGGTTCGACTTGCCGTTGCCAGGGCCTTCAGCTCGCCTGTCATCGTGCTGTTCAGCTTGTCTTGTTCGTCCGCCTTCTTGAGCAGTGTTTCCAGCATCGTCTTGATCTGTGTCAGGGCTTCTGGGCTCGTTTCCACGACTGCAAGCGTTGGTGTATCTGTTGCTCCAGATCCATCGATCCCCGTGTCCTGTGGGTCGTCGGTTCATCCGTTGCTAGTCATCTTCTTCGAATCGTTCGTGCGGTGGCTTCCTTGAGTAAGAAAGTTTCAATCCCCCCTCCTTCTAGCGCCAAATTGTGGGAGTATAAATCCACGCCAATCGAATTAGTCGAGTCTTTTAGAGAGATCCGAAACTTCTGAGTGAAAACCACCAAAAACACCAACTTTATTAAGCTACTTAGAAAGCTTTTTGTATGAGAGTAAAAGTACAGAGTTCTGCTAGGTAAATTGCGGACCCCCCTTTTAAGAGGGTTTACATCAGTATATATATAAGTTTCAGTCGGCTAAGTTAATGCCTAAAGAGATAAGGAAGATTTCCTAATTCCTAGGGATTTCCTTTTAGCAAAGTCGGCTACCACCATGGACTTTCATTCATGGGCTTTAACCTTGTCATCTCTTTTGTGGGCTTAAATTTGTGGGCTCGTCGCCTCGGCCCAAATCTCTTATCGTTGAACCATGGCTCGGGTGACACCATGGTTCACGACTCGGGTGACACCATGGTTCACAGTTCGGGTGACGCCATGGTTCACGGCTCGGGTGACACCATGGCTCACGGCTCAAGTGACGCCATGGTTCACGGCTCGGGTGACACCATGGTTCACGGCTCAAGTGACGCCATGGTTCACGGCTCGGGTGACACCATGGCTCACGGCTCGAGTGACGCCATGGTTCATGGCTCTGGTGACACATGGTTCACGGCTCGGGTGACACCATGGTTCATGGCTCGGGTGTCGACGGTTGTCTTTGAACCTGACCCGTCTTGTCTTCAATTGAGATTACAGTACCCGAACCAATTGCCCATGGTTTGGGGGTTCTCGTGCAACCTTCCCCTGCCATGGTTAGGAGACAGCCGATCCAACTCCTTCCTTCAAGGTTCGGGGAAACCCGATCCAACTCTTCTCTTCACGGCTCGGAGAACCCGATCCAACTCTTCTCTTCATGGATAGAGGAAAACCGATCCAACTCTTCTCTTCATGGTTCGGAGAAACCGATCCAACTCTTCTCTTCATGGCTAGGGGAAAACTGATCCAACTCTTCTCTTCATGGTTAGGGAAAACCCAATCCAACTCTCCCTTCATGGATCGGGGTACCCGATCCAACTCTCCCTTCATGGATCGGGGTACCCGATCCAACTATCCTTTCACGGATCGGGGTACCCGATCCAACTCTCCTTCACGGATCGGGGTATCCGATCCAATTATCCTTTCACGGACCGGTATACCCGATCCAACTCTCCCTTCACGGATCGGGGTACCCAATCCAATTTCCTTTCTTCACAGTTAGGGGTACCCGATCCAACTCTCCTTTCACAGATCGGGGTACAATTGCTAGTGTTTCTCCACACTTAGCCATTTTTAACTGTTGATTCTCAAGAGGTGGAATCTGACCCCAACACGTACCAATGAGAAAGCGATATATGGACTCGCTACGTCGAAATCGCCCCGAAAATAAGATGATAAAACTCTTAGCCCCAAGAATAACCAGTACGCGACCATCCCCGCGAATGAGCCCAAAGAATACCGCCTCAGAGAGTAAGGGGAGGGGGGGGGGAGAAGTCAATTTTCGGGATATTCTGATTGGCAACCATTGTCTATGTCACGCAAGAGTTGACAAGACATTGAATACGTTCGTATGAGACGACGCTTGTGTAGAGCACGCTTGTCCACCTAACATACCATCAAATCACTTTATAGCCGGACGGTACAAGACGGAAAAATCCTTTGGCAATTACCAAAAACATGGAAAAGATGGTTTACTGGGATCATCAACCGGATTGACCCAACCCACACCAAACTATATAAAACCTCTATAAATACTCCTCGGCTGAGATAGAGAAAAATAGGGGAGCCGCCACCTAGGCAGACCATTTGAGCCGCCACCGAGAAAAAGGTTGAGCCCTGGTCGACATCCTGAATCACACATAACTTGGACTGGACATCCTTCAGAGAGGTACCTTCTCAAATTATCTCTCTGGTTCATGTCTGTACTTTATGTGTCACTTGCCACACCATCATCAACTAGGAGAAAAGCGAGGACTCCTCGATCCTTGGACGTAACTTTCTTTTCCTCCCGAACAAGGATCCCTCATTAGCTCTTTTCTTTTGAATTGTAATGCCCTGACACTCCTCTTATGAAATTCTTTTCTTTTGGTATTGATTTTAGAGGAACTACACTATTTAATTAAATTTCTAGAGATTTTTCTTTTGATTTTTCATTACTTCCTTAACAACCCTTTTTCAAGAAACCGATTCGGGTTATCCCATTTTTTTCCACACGATACCAAACCATAACCTGTAATAACTTGAGCTACCCATTTCCTAGACGAAAAAAGAAGACTTGTCGTCCCATCTCAAAAGATTTTGTATATGAATGCACATGGAAAAGATCTCACTAAAAAAATGATTTCGGTTTTTAAATAAGGGTTAAGGTAAGGGTGTGATACCATTTTAAAAATAAAAAATGACCACTCGGATCCGAGTGTGATAATATCATGATTGCAAATTCAGTATCCAAAGCAAGAAAAATTAAGTCCGATTTAAAGTCCATATAAATCAGAGTTGGAAACAATCAAAACGAGTATTTACAAAGAAATCTAACTTTTCGAATCAAGAGTTTAACGTTTGAGAATTTCAAAGTTTCGAAAACGGTTTTCGAGCGACATTGTCCGTCTAATTAGGATTTTGAAATTAAAACTAAACGTAAAAATTTACATGGAATTAAATTATTTTCCCCTATGCAAATGCAAATGGAAATTATAAGCAATCTAGAATTCTAAAAATATGCATTAAAACTCCTACATGACTTCTTTGTGTTTTTGAACATTTTTTTATTTTTTTTTTGTATTTTTGAAAACTTTTTAAATTTTGTTTTTTGGTTTTTTTTTGACACTAAGACACTTAAAATAAAACACAATCAACATAGTTAATAAAACACGAATCCTTTCCCCTAACTTAAGTCACACTGCCTCGGTGTGAAAATAAATCAAAAGAAAGAAAAAATAACGGCAATAAAAATAAATGGTATTTACAATGAGATGAGAGTATCTTGGACTTAGTTTTCATGGAGAGGTGGAAGCTTGAAACACAAGGCCCTCGGGATACGGAATGAGATTTCGTCGTAATAGGCCGCCCCTGTGTATGGAGTTGTGGGGAGGAAGCAATTGGTCGGGGTCTCATTCTTTTTCTTTAATATGTATATGTATGAGGTGGGGTAGTCGCATAACCCGACGATCATCCTAGTACTTGGTCCTTGAAAGATCTCTCCGAAACCGTTCATGATCCCTTAGCGGGACTCCCACCGCGTGAAACAAGGGGGTGAGCATTTCGCCAATGAATATTTTTGGTTGCTCATTTCGTTCCAAATCATGCTTCATGTCGATCAACTCATTGATGAATATCGATGCAAGGTTCACGGTGTCGTTGAGCCCGTCGAAGATGTAGTTTTCCTTTTGGTCTTGCATGTGCCACATAATTGCTTAGTGAAGTAACATTAGCTCTAATGGTATGACGATTTTGGATTTTTCCCTTGCGAAGATAGTGTTGGTTAAGAGACGGAGAATGTAGCAAATCGTTGGGTTACGCACCTTGTTTATGTAGGCAGTGGTGAGAGCATATGGCTCATTGATAGTGATGTTCCTCCAAACGTTATCCTCATGTTTCACTCTGTGTCTCTTGGTAGCCCATCTCCGGAATTCTATATACTTCACAAAATGCCTTTAGCATGATGCAATATTTCCTTGGTCCAACGTTGAAACGAACAACACCGGAGCCTCCATAAGTGACATATTCCATGGAAGCGATGAAATCGATGGTTGGTTGGGCGTAAGTTGGTCATTCCATTGTAGGAAAATTTCCCAAATTCATATTATCTACAAGATTTTCCACATTGTGTGCAATGCCCAACTCTCTCATCGTTTTTTGACATGCAAAACCTTGTTGGAAAACTTTATGCATTGTAGAAATGATAACGGTTATCCCATGCCTATTTGGTCCATCCTTGGAATCAATTACTCTCGTTTTCTTTTGAGGTAGGATCACTATAGGAATGTTGGATATTAATAACATTTCAAGATATCAGTTTATGTGTTTTTGCTATAGTTGATTTAAACTTGACTATTTCTTAGTGTTCCTGTAATGATAAACACTATGATGTGTTGGGCGGCTAAAAATTTATAGTCCCTCTTATTTTTTGGTTTTATAATCGTAGGGTTTAGCGCGAATACAATTTTTCATTGGCCACCCAAGTAAAAATTAGGCGTAAAAAAATTGTGCATGTGAATCCTTTTTGCTCTGAACAAAAATATTAGGGTCATTTGACACAAAAAATCCCCTTTTGCTCCTCCTTTCTCTCTTCTTTCACTCTCGATGCCTCTCATTCTCTGTTGTAGATCCATAACAAAAAATTAGGGCCACGATAAAATTAGGATCCTCATTCTCAGTCTCGATCTACACAAAACAGCCCTCTTCATCATCCTCTTTATCGTTCAAATTCGAAATGGTTAGGTCTTATTTGATATTGAAGGAGAAATTGTGTTTAAGTGTTCATTATTTGTATTGATTTTGGGTTTTCACATGTTGGGTATTAATCTGTTTCGATTATTTTGCTCTTTTACAGGAAGATTTCGGTTAAATTTCAGTTCAAGGTATTTGAAATTGTTAGGCTTTAGGGTTTTAATTTGATTTTTTGATTTTTCGATTTTGGTTAATTGTTTCTCTGAGTTTAATCGATTTCTATTATCCTGGTATTTTGTAGTTTGAATTCAGCAAAGGAATACGAACTCAATCAGGTATCTTATTTGTTTACCGAGAAATTTGTAGTTCGATTCCTTTTGCATGTGTGGATATGTTTGTGTATTTATCTAACTGATATGTGTTTGATTGTTTTTACAGTTCGATTTCGTGCATACAAGAACTACCAGGTAAATATAGTTCTTTAGTTGTTTCAATTTATATATATGTTCAGCTTTGACTGAGTTGTGAGATAATGATTTTGTCATTTTCTTTTTGCAAATTCCTGTCTCCTATTCTTCAAGCTTCTTGTTGCTTCAGATTCTTGTTCTTTTGTAAGATGTTATTCCTTTCTTTTTTGTTTTTTATCGTTTTTCTACTGTGAATGTGAGTGAATGTGATAGTTATTTGAGTGTCTGATTGATGAACTTATTATCACAAATGTATGTATAATTGGTGGAGTGGTGGAGTTGTGGTGTTATTGTTGTAATATGGACAAGGCATGAGTTTGGCTTCCAGAGTATGAACTTGTTTCTTATTTTCATTGATTGATTAATTACAAATGTGATTCTGAATTATATTAGGAATTGAGTATGTGCAAGGAGCAAGACATTTTGTAACTGCATCAGGAAGTAGTTTGGGTAATCCTGACAAGAACAGTCTTCCCAAGATGAGAGGATGTATGAAATCCTTAGCCATCTCAATTACTATGAGATCGATTGGAATGATGCGGTCTTTGAATCTTAGTGGGAAGTATTCAATAATCCTTAGAGGGTCTTTGGTTGGTGCATCCGCAAATACAAGAGCGTGAGGGGTATGCTTCAAGCTTTTGATTCCAAGCCTTTTCAGAATGTCAAGTGAGATCATATTGATACTTGAACCCGAATCAATTAAGACTTCGTCCATGATATCTCCAAGAACACACGCGATAGAGAACATTTCCGATTAGTGTTTCCATCCTTCTCTCACTGGTGGTGATAAAATTAGTGACTTCATCTTTGAAATCTTCATATTTCTTGAACAGGCTTTCCTTGGTGGATTCATTTCAATTTCTCATAGCATCTCTGCTTCTTGATCCAATCATGTTGCAATACTCCTTCAAATTAGCCTCAGATTTTCCTGGGAGTGTTCCCGTGAGGCTTTTTGAAGTAGTAGTGGTTTGGGCTACTTAGATATCAATGGTCTTGATGTGAGAAGCTAAGTTAGTGATACTTGCATCAAGCTCGTTGTAGAGGTTTTCCATCTTGTTGTTGAACTCCACAAACTTATTATCTATCGTGGCGTGGGTCATAGCTTTCCCATCGATAACCTTTTGCACCAAAAGCTCCAATTTGTTGTCTTGCACCAGTTTGGAAGATGTATTTTCTTAGCCTTGGTAGTTGTTGAATTGCTTTTGAAGATACCCTTAATTGCCATATTTGTTGAAAGCCTTTTGTTGGTACCCTTATCCTTGAGATTTAGGAGGGTAAACTTGATCTTGAGAGTTCACCACATTGTTGCTTCTATAGGAAAGGTTGTTGTTCCTATAATTTTGGTTGTAATTGTAACCTCCATTGTTCACAAGATAGTTGACTTCCTCTTATCTTTCTTCGCACATCTACGTTTCTTCTCCTTGGGGGTCTTGATTTTCATTAGAATCTCCAATGAAATGTAACAATTTTTTGGTCACCTTCAAGACTTTGTCTAATTTTTCATGTAGGAGTTTGATTTCCTTCTTGGTGTCATCGCCAATTGGGCCTCTAATGGTCCGATCATAGTCACTTCAATAGTGAGTTGTTTAGTAACAAGTTTTCCACCAAATTTTTCTCCTTGCTCCACATCATTTTTATCGAAGCTCCCATTGCTTGCCATATCTAGTGCCATCCTATATTTTTCTTCAACACCTCGGTACAAAAGTGCCTAGGATCGCCATTCTTGTGAAACCATGGTGAAGACAATCGCGAATGTAGCCTTTGAGAGTCTCCCATGCTTCATAGAAATTTTTATTTCCACTTTGTTTGAAGCTTGAGATATTGTTCCTCAGCTTGACGGTCTTTTGTTTCGAGAAGAATTTGGTGAGAAATTTATTCTTGACAATTTTCCATGTGGTCACTAGCTTGGATAGGATAGTCTTCTCCCATCGAGATGTTTTATCTCCAAGTGAGAATGGAAACAAAATCATCTTGATTGCACTTTGAGGTACTCCATTGATCTTGCCGGTTCGACATAGTCTCTCAAATTGGTCAAGATGGTTAAGTGAGTTCTGCATTGGCATTCACATGTACCTTTGGTTTTTCACCATACCTATCAAGCTAGACTTGATCTCAAAGTTGTTGTTTTGGATCGGTGGTGGTTGAATACCCGTCCTTTGACCGTGGGTAATGGGCTCATCATATGCACCAATCACTTGTGGTTGTTGTTGACCATGAACCGATGCTCTCCTTTGGTTCATCCTCTCAACGTCAATGCCTTGTGCGGCATTTGATCTTGGGGAGGAATGTTGTCTTCCATTGCTTGCTTCTCTTGTCTCTCAAGTACTTGTTTTTGCCTTCTTTGCTTTGAATTCTTTCTTTCAACTCTATGAATTTTGAGATTGAATTCAAGGGGTTTGTTTTCTAGCGTTTCTCAAGTTCATGCAGCTTGCAAAATCAAGAAAAACACTTCACACAAGTTGGTTAATTTTTATGATTTTTTGGATTTTTTTAAAAAAATGATTGACAAAATGCTAACTAATTTTTGTTTCTTTTGGTTTTTCCAAAAAATTTCATTCTTTTTTAAAAGAGATTAAAAATAAAATAAAACTAAAATCTAGTTTTAAGAGAAATCAAAGTATAAATGGCTACTTCCTTTGGCGCCAAAACTAGAAAGTAAAGATCAATCCGTTTGCATGTGACAAGATTTAAATTTATAAGCCCTATACTAGAGATGTCCCAAGTATAAGAAATAAATAGCGGTAAGTAACGGTCAAACCCAAAGAAAAGAGATACAAGAGCCAACTAGACAATGAAGTGAACTTAAGCTAGAATAGTTCTTTTGGGTTGAGATGGTAAGTACAAAAATAAAGAGAAATCATTGTAAAAATGCTAAAGATGAAAACTTTATATAAAAGAGCAGTTGAAAAGATGATTTTAAAGACTTATTTTGAGAATGTTGATGACAATGTGGTTTTTGGGTTATGACAAGTAGATGAGATGCAAGTAGTTGATTTTTAGGCTAGATTTTCATGAAAGAACCTTTCAAGACGATAGTCACACATGCAATGGACTAATCCACGCTAATGGTAAAAGTCCCTAAGAATTAGTCAAATTCAAGCTTAACCACTAGGTATTCCATCCCAACGACTAAGCTAGCTTTATGACCAAGTCCATCAAAACCACAAAGGTTCATAGAACCATCGCTAGGCGGCTTTGTGACTCAAGCTCACATAAAAGGTTTTCAAGTCTCAATATTGCATTAAGTCCTCTCTTACTGATGAGACAAAATAAAGATATAGTGTTTTTACATGAATCAACAAAAAAGCATCAACATCTTCTTAACCCGATCACCACAAGTGAGATTTGCTCACTTATGAACATGGTGGAAGCAAAATCAAAAGAAATAAATGAAATAAAAGACATAATTAAAGGCACAAATGTAAAGATTTAAAGTAAATACATAAAATAAATAGTTTAAAATAAGAACATAATTAAAATTGCATTCAAAGATTAAAGTTTTCTGCGTAATCCAATTGGATTTATATGAAAACCAAAAAGTATTTCTTTTGACCAAACGATAAAGAAATATGGAAAAAATTATGTTGCAATGCTATTTAGTATTTATACATAAATGAGGAAGGGGAACTTCATTGGGCTTGAGTGGTTGAGTTTTGAATTAAATTGGCTTGAAATATGAGAATTGGGCTTGAGTGGGCGTAGAGGGAGTGGCCGGCCGGTGGCTGGGTCGATGGATGCGGTTCGTCCGTTTTCTTTGTCTCTTTTTTGTCTTGATCTTTCTTCATTGCTTCCCTCTTGATCTTCATGATATTCTTTTTCCAAAGCATGCTCCAAGTACCTAGATAAAAACTCAAATAAACTGAAAAACACAAGCATGCTCTATGATTCTAAATTACGAAATCTAACCGAAATGTGACGGATATATGGACAATGCAAGATAAAGCCACAAAGAAAATTTTCAAACCGATGCTTAAAACTATGAAAATATGGTCACATCATTGCCCTCTTGTTCTCGTCATCAATCTATATACCTTGTACATTCACCACAAAGTCTAGAAACATATCCATGAAAAACATATCCTTTTTCAAGCTGGCAAACAACTTTTCTTGTTTTAGAATATCAAAAACAAGTTTCAAATGGTCAACCCGATCATCTATTTTTTTTTGTTATAAATCAAAATGTTATAGATCAAAAGGACAACAAATATTCCATGAATGATCTGAGAACATAATTCATTAATCTCAAGAAAATGTTTGGTGAGTTAAGTTAATCCAAAAGACATCACCATCTTTTATATGAATCTGGTGATAACCACTTTTAACACCAATCATCGAAAATACGCAAGAACAATGCAATTCATCCAACATATCATATCACATAATATGATGTCGTTTGAAGAATACTTTACCATAATATGATGGCTCGATAGCCAACACACATTACTAAATTCTCATTCTTTTTAGGAATTAAAAGAAATGAAACAACACTGATATACCCTATATTTTACTACTTTGACTATGGATTTTACTATTTTATTTAAGTATTTTATTACGGTTTTGCACCAAAAGAGGTAATTTTCTTGTATATGTAGCTTTTGAAGTCTTAATAGGTTAAATCATCAAAAGATACAAAATAGATCAAAATAGGTGTCAAACATGCTACAACCATTCACTCAAGTCAAAAGAACCATCCAAGTCACAATATTCACAAGATATGCAATTTCCTAAGTTAGATAGAACATATGCACCAGAAGTTTACCCTTCGTTGGAGGTCTTAACTATCTTGGAATTGGATGAAATTTGGTGACCTTTCTAATGGAGGTGATTTGAGGTCATTTGGAGCTGTAGTTGAAGAGTTATACTCGATTTACAGAAGACATGTCTGTCTGGCTCGGAAGAGAAGCAAGCGCCGGAAACTGAAGGAAGGAAGGGCCAGTACCGGTCAGGATTTTCTCCAAGGCTCGTGTCGATACCCTCCTGACCGGTACCCCAATACCGGTCAAGATTCTTGCCTAGTACTCCTACCCAATACTCATCAGAAAAGTAAAATTTCCTTTTTGCACAAGACTAAATCGTAGCCGACTTAGGACTTCTCAAGGCTTATATATACTTGATTTTAGTCTCTTTTAGAGAGCAATCATCCACATATTTTCACCATAAATATCAGACACGAATTTATTCATGTTTCTTCATTGATTTTGATTATAAGAGCTTCTAAGGGAAGATCTCGTCTTGTACTTCGATATAGAGAAGATTTCTATCCCTAAACTCTATCAATTCAATATATTTATGATTTTTTCTATCTACTCTTGCTGCTGCGTGTTTATTATTCACATGTCTGAATAGATTACTTGTTAGGTTTTAAGTTTTTCAATGATTCCATGATTATGCATATTTGATACCGAAATTCTAGGGTTCATCTTATGGTTCTTCATCTAAATTTGTGTTTATTGCTTTTTGCTTGATTGACAATCTAGCTACTGCTCTTAGGGTAATATACTCACCGAAAGTATTGTTAAATTACTTGAACAAATTTGGATGAGCAAAGCGTCATAACCTGCGGGAGTTGAGTTATGGAGCTTTGTAAACATATCGAACTTGGATTGTTAATGCAAGTTTAACTACTTGATTACCTGTGGGAGTTGCATAATTTAGGTTGTTTAAATATAGTAATTGGCGCTACGGGAGTATGCCAATTATCCATTGTGATTTGAGTTCTAGAACGGTTCTTATTAAATCTCTAAATCAATATCTATCTTGTGTTTTCATGTGTTTCTGCGAATGACCTATTACTTAACTTCTCTATCATTTATTTTATTTGATTTTATTTATTGCTTTTTTTCTTTTGATTCGTTTCTCATAAATCTAAAACCCAAAATATATTTTGTCTTAGCTTAATTTGAATCTTATAAATTCGTAGCGTAATATCTTCCAGTCTCCAGTGGATTGATCCCAATGTACTACTGTAATTGCTTGTGCACTTGCAGCTAATTTTTAAGGTTTACAAATATTTAAAACTTATACCCATCAAGTTTTTGGCGCCGTTGTCGGGGACTGGTTTGTTGCTTACGAATTTCTGATAGGAATTTAGTCAAAGATTTGTTTTTCTTTTATTTATTTCTGATTTTCGATTTTTTTTTTGTGTGTTTCAGGAATTCATCAATGGAACACTACAGCCCATACACTCGAAGGATGGCATCTCGTCATCATTATGAGACCAATGGAAATTACATCCCAATGCCACATGAACACTTTCAACCGCCTTACTTCAACAACAACTGGTACGAGCAATCTCACTCGTACCAAAGTCACAATTGGAACGATTTCGATCATGAAGGACATCGCCTCCACCACCACTACACACGTCCATAACCACCACCACCACCACCAACCTCTGATCACGTCCCTATGACACCCCATAAGAGTAGGCTTGAAACAATGATGTATCACCTCATGGAGGGAAAACGGTCATTCTCAATTTTTACTATTTTGAACGTGCGCTTTTAAACTGCAACTTTGATATCTAGCTAAATTCAACATGATCAACGTATTTATGCAAATTTTATACATGGACTATCTGTTTAGCCAAAATCAACATTGACCGAGATGGTGTTAGTCAATCGTTACTTTTTCCTGAATCAGCTGCCACGCTGGCAAGAAGACTTGATCTTGTGTACCCAAAACGATGAAAAATGGTAATTTTCTACGTGAACTATTGCAAACGTGTGCTTTCATACACCAATTTAGATTTTTAATAAACAATAGAACTTATAAAACAACATTTTAAAAATATATTTAAAAATGAAAATCTTCATTAATAGAAAAGAATAAAAAACTCGAAAGAGTCAAATCAATATATATACAAGACAGTAATTTTTAACCGAAAGGCTTGTAGAAGTAAAGTTTATACACTAACAAATTTTATATATATTTTTTATCCAATAGAAATTGATATTTAGTAATAGCTGTTGTCCAAAATTTATATTCAAAATTTTTGACATACGTTTTGAAATTTAAGTATTCAATTTAATATTTATATAGATTTTTGAAGGATTTTTTGAGTAATCAAATATAATTGTATATTTGAGAAATTCCTTAAACTGCAAATTTGTATGTTTTATATCCACCAACAAAATTCTTAAATTTCAAAACTAACACAACATTTTAAATTAGCAAGAGTTGGTAAATTTTAATAAGCGTACAAATTTGTGTTATATTGAAAATTTTAAATGTTATGGTATTTTCGAATAAAAAAGGGACAATTTTTAAAATGCCACATTTGAAAGTGACTTTTACAAGAGTGCCTCTCCCATGTCAAAAAATTCTTAAATTTTCTACTTTATTCCTGTCAAACAAGCTATGAATCAATCTCTCTCTCTCTCTCTCTCTCTCTCTCTCTCTCTCGTATATCGATCTAGATCTAGATCGGATTTCGTCATTTTTTTGTTACAGATCTGGTTTTTTATTCTCGTAAATCTGGTTTTATTTAATTTGTGTTACAGATCTGAGTTTTTGATTCGATTTAAATATAGGGTTTTTGATTCGATTTGAGTTACAGATCTATGATTTTTTATTCGATTTGGTTGAATGTAGTAATAAATCTGGATTGTATTTGGGGTAAATATCAATTTGTCAATTTGGGATTGATTTCAATTTGGATTAATTTTGTTGTTGAATGTTCTTCTTCTTCTACTTTTTTCTTTTAATTTTATCAAACGATATTCTTCTTTTTGATCCTTATTTTTGTCTTACAATTTTGTAATTAAAATATTTTATAAGTTTAAAAAATAATTAAAATGTTTTATAACCTAATTTTGATGTTAGAATCTCTGTTAGATAGACATCTTCTAAAGCTGGAGACGATTGATCTCTGTATATGCGTACAAAAGTGTTTTATGAGTTTTTTAATAGTTTTATAATGTTTTTAAATAGTTTTATAAGGTATTTAAAATATTTTATAAGGTATTTAAAAGGTTGTATAAGGTACTTAAAAGGTATTTAAAAGACTAGCTCCTCCTGCAAACACTCCAAGTGCTCTCAGAAGTTTATGCATCAATAGAGGTAAAACAAGAACAAAAGTATTCGTGTAAGAATTGATCAGACTATGTAAACAACAAAGTCAAGCATCACTAGAAACATTAAGGTATTATAATTGTTCGAGATAAATTTAACACGTTCGAATAAATAGTTCTACGGATTGATGGAAGATAATCTTTCTTTATTGATGATTGATCTTTGAACAACACAACTTGTCACTACAATAAATCGAAAGTGTTAACTGGTTGCTCGAAGAAGATCTTTGATGATTCGGACGTTGTTGCTGAATCGTAGGTCGTTCTAGAGGTCCGATCAGCAGGAATCGGAGCTCTGTCGTGGTCTCGTAGCTTGTTCTTGGAGGCGGCGAGAGTATATTGTTTAGGGTTCCTTTCCGTTGTCCCCTTCGCTCTGTTTGGAGCTCTCTCTTTTATAGAGATCTCCCAAACCCTAGTTTGTTTAGGATTAGGTTGACAAGTCAGCTCCGAACCTATCTTCTGGAGATTCGGGCTTATCATCAGTTGGAGTTCCTATATCCCGTAGGATTCGGACCTCATACATCCGTGGGACTCGGACGTCGTACATCCCGTAGGATTCGGAGCTATGATATTCGGACCTATGACATTCGGACCTATGCCATTCGGATCTATGACATTCAAACCTATGCCATTCGGACATATGTCATAGTTGACTTTCATAATGGGTCAAACTAATGAATTAGTTTTTACCTAACAACTTGCCCCCCACTCTCTAATTTCTATTTAGAATTTGGAGAGTAGTAAATCTAGTAGATACACTCGAATATGTCATTATCATGGACGTTGCTCAAACTATATGGCGTTGCTTTACTTGAAGCAATTTGTGTGTGGTTGGTGCGACCTTTCAAAAATCAAAAGGCGTTGCTTGTTTATTTTTATTGGGATTCACACGTGTATGTTCCCCGTACATCATTGTTTGTCGCTTGTGATCGTCCTTTGCCCATTGTTCATACGGTTACTTGTTTTTGTTGTAACACCGTTCAGATTTTATATTTTAGACAAATTCAGACGTGCTAGAGAGACATCTTTGCCTGTTACTTCGAAGGTGGTTTCTAAGGATAAGCAAGCTATCAAGTCTTCCTTTAAGTGTTCATCAATTTCATGTAAGACTGATGTCATGTTCGTTGCGCAGTGGCGCGTTTGTCACTTCTAACATTTCCCTTGCGATTGATGATCTTAATGAGAATCACTTTTCCCGTGACCTTGAAGAGCTTCAGAGAGATAGGATTCACTGATTCTTTGGACGACCTCCCATCTTCGCTATTTAACGTAAGCTTCTTTCCTTTTTTGAAGGTACTTTGTACGCTTAGTGGTGCATTGGTCAACTAACATTGTTCTTTTCTTTTCTTTTCAGGCATACTGTGGAAAGAATCGGCTTCAAGAAGCAGAGGCGGAGATCAAGCGCCTTTCTGAAGAGAATACCAAGATGGAGAAGGAGTCTGAATCAGAGAGAGCATTGCTCTACCATCTCCACAAAAGATCAGGAAGTGAATTCCTGGATGGGAAAGGTTGGCGATCTCAAACGTGAGGTACACACAATCGCTTGTTGGAGCGTAAATTAGAGTTCGAAGCGTCTGGTGCAATTATTATCAGCATAGGGAGGTGTCAATTGCGCAGGAAAACATAGAAGGTATGACTCCACCAGTGTTTTACGAACCTCCTCCAGATGTTGGCGCCATTGCTCCTGCCCTAGACACGGAGTGAAGTCGCGTTAAGTCTTTCGTTGCACGACGTCCGCTCTCATAAGCCTTTCTTTTTACTTTTCGGAGCTAATGTAATTTTCGTAGCTAATGAAGCTCTTTGTTATATCAGGAGCTCCTGCATTTTTAACATGGCAATGCTCCTTCTAGCCTTTCGGAGCTCCAGCGATTCCTTTTCTTTTTCGCGTGTAGGTTGCCATCTATCTCTTTGAACGTCTAAATTCTCTATTTATGAATTTTCGGAGCTCTTACAACATTCTTTTTCGAACGTTGTATTGTGCTTCTAGACTTTTTTGTTTTGTTTTGTTTTGTTTGGGGAGCTATTGCGAGTTCTGTTTGAACGTCGGGATGCTCTCTGTAGGTTGTTGGAGCTTGCAATCTCGTTTTTAACGTTGCAGCGCTCTGGTTAGCTTTTTGGAGCTTGCAATTTTGTCTCTAGCATTGCATTGTTCTCCTTAGCTTTTCGGAGCTTGCAAATTTTAAGACTTGCAATTGTGTTTTGAACGTTGCAGCTCACTCATTATCTTTTTGGAGCTCCTACATGTCTTTTTGAACGTTGCAGTGCTCTCTTTGTCTGTTTGGGAGCTCCTACAAGTCTTTTTGAACGTTGCAGCGCTCTCTTTGTCTGTTTGGGAGCTCCTGCAAGTCCTTTTTGAACGTTGCAGCTCTCTCTTTGTCTTTTTGGAGCTCCTGCAAGTTCTTTTTGAACGTTGCAGCTCTCTCTTTGTTTTTTTGGAGCTCCTGCAAGTCTTTTTTGAACGTTGCAGCTCTCTCTTTGTTTTTTCTGAAGCTCCTACAAGTCATTTTTTTTTAACATTGCAGCGCTCTCTTTGTCTTTTTGGAGCTCCTGCAAGTCCTTTTTGAACGTTGCAGCTCTCTCTTTGTTTTTTTTTTGGAGCTCCTGCAAGTCCTTTTTGAACGTTGCAGCTCTCTCTTTGTTTTTTTTTGGAGCTCCTGCAAGTCCTTTGTGAACGTTGCAGCTCTCTCTTTGTTTTTTTTTTTGGAGCTCCTGCAAGTCATTCTTGAACGTTGCAGTGCTCTCTTACCATTTTGTAAGAAGTGTTTCCTTTTACTCTTGATGTGGTTGGCGTTTGGTTAACGCTCTTTATTTTATATGAGGTCTTGCCTTCATTTTATAATGATCGTGGTCATTATTCCAAGACTTTCTAGTCGAAACATCTCGAGATTTGATTTCGTAAAACTCCTTTATTAAAATAATTGTCCGTAGACGTTAATGAACTCTAAACAAAAGCATTAAAATGACAAGTAGAACGCTGTGACCTCTCTCAAATTATGGAGAAGATATAAAAACTCAAATAAAACCCAAAGCACATAATAGATAACTAACACTCACCTAAAAATGATAGGTCTTCAAGTGCAGAGCGTTCCAGCTGTTAGGTTGGTTTTTTCCTTCCCTATCTTGCAGTTTGTATGCTCTTGATCCACGTACATCCGTTATTTTGTAAGGACCTTCCCAACTGGGACCTAACTTTCCAGCACCGTGTTCCATTGTGTTTTGGAAGGTGCGTCGAAGGACCCAATCCCCTTGTTGGAACGTCGTAGTTCTTACTTTTCTGTTGTAACTCATTGCAACCTCTTCCTGGTAACACCAATTTCGAATTCAGCGGCCTCTCTTTTCTCGTCGAGCAAGTCAAGATCTAGATTCATCAGTTCTCCATTTTCTTCGTATCGAAGATGTTCCGTTCGAATTGTTTTCACCCCGACTTCAGCAAGTACTACTGCTTCCATTCCGTACACTAGTAAGAAGGGAGTTTCTCCTGTTACCGATTTGGTCGTGGTTTGATAAGCCCATAATGCGCCTGGGAGCTCGTACACCCATTTGCCTTTGGCTTTTTCGAGACGTTTTTTCAACATCTTCACAATGGTTTTGTTTGAAGATTCCGCCTGGCCGTTGGACTGCGGGTGTCGAGGCGTTGCGAAACTCAGTTTTATACTCTAGTTCGTGCAGAATTGTTTGAAGTTATTACTGGTGAAAAAATCGACGCCGTTTGTAGGATTCAGTGGTGAAGTAAAACAAAGTATGGGAGAAGTGATGTTACCTGTGTACGCAGAGGGAATCAACAAACAAACAAAATTCTTGATAAGTCGATTGCGCCGCGGCCGATAATGCAATCATGGGGCGTCCATGGATTTACGATATGGGGGCAGTACCTTCAACCCTCCACCAATGCATAAAAATTCCAACCCCATGGGGAGTTAGGGAAATCAAAGGAGAACAAGAAAACTCGCGTTCGTTCTATCAAACTGCACTAAAAGGAAAAAGTCAACAGCTTTATCAATTGCATAGTCCACCATCCCCTCTCCATGGTGAAGAACCAGACGTAGAACAGCTCGATGAGGTTCCCCTTCCGGAAGACGATCCTGATAGAAAAATACACTTTGGCTCGAAGCTACCGACAGACATACGTAAAAGACTTATCGACTTTCTTAGATCTAACTCCGACTGCTCCGCATGGTCACATGCTGACATGCCTGGAATCGACCCAGAGATCATCATGCATAAACTACAAGTGGACCCAGAGCACCAACCTGTAGGCAAAAACGGAGAAAGTTTGCTCCGGAATGTGATATGATCATTAACAATGAAGTTCAGGACTTATTGGATGCGGGATTCATTCGTGAAGTACGCTATCTAGAGTGGCTAGCCAATGTAGTGGTCGTTCGGAAAAAGAATGGAAAGTGGAGAGTGTGTATTGATTTTACCGACTTGAACAAGGCGTGTCCAAAAGATCCTTTTCCGCTGCCTCACATTGACAAACTGGTAGATGCTACAGCAGGGCATCAATTGATGAGCTTCATGGATGCTTTCAGCGATTACAATCAAATCCTAATGCACCCAAGTGACCAAGAAAAACATCCTTCATGACATCACGTGGCATATACTGCTACAAAGTGATGCCCTTCGGTTTGAAGAATGCTGGTTCTACTTACCAAAGATTGGTAAACATGATGTTCGCCGATCAAATTGGCCACACCATGGAGGTTTACATAGATGATATGCTCGTAAAATCTCTTGCAGCGGAAGACCACATCACGCATCTACAGGGAGCGTTTGCTACCTTACGAAGGTATAACATGAAGCTTAACCCTACAAAGTGTTCATTCGGCGGGAGCTCCAGGAAATTCCTAGGTTACATTGTAACCCATAGAGGAATAGAGGCTAACCCGGAGCAATTCAAGTCATACCTTCACCTAGAAAAATGATGGAGGTGCAATAGCTGACTGGAAGAATGGCTGCGCTCAGAAGATTCATCTCCAGGTTATCCGATAGGTCTCACACATTTTTTGCTGCATTAAGAAAACCGAAAGACTTTGTATGGGACGACAAGTGCGAAAAGGCACTAAAAGAACTAAAGAACTACCTAACGACACCTCCCCTTCTGTCAAAACCAAAGGATGGGGAACCATTATTACTTTATCTGGCGGTGTCAGAGCATGCAGTAAGTGGAGTTCTAGTCAGAGAAGAGGAAAATAAGCAGCACCCTGTCTACTACGTTAGCAAGTCAATGTTGGATGCTGAAACGAGGTATAGCAATTTGGAGAAGCTTGCGTTGGCATTGATTACAGCTGCTAGGAAGTTACGTCCTTATTTTCAAGCACATCCTATCGTGCTTGTTAGCTCCACACCCATTAAAGCAGTTCTGCATAAGCCGGAAGTTTCCGGAAGATTAGCCAAGTGGGCAGTGGAGCTCGGAGAATACGATGTAGTTTACAGACCTACTACTGCTATCAAGTCTCAAGTGCTTGCAGATTTCGTGGCAGAGTTTGCTCCAAACATGGTTCCTGAGCTAGAAGAGGAAGTCAAAACTCTACAGGAAGGAGATTGCAACGGAAGTTGGAAATTATACGTTGATGAACTAACAACGAAGCAGAATACGAAGCGTTAATCGCATGACTTACGTTGGCACATGATCTCGGAGCTAGAAATTTGGACATCTTTAGCGACTCACAACTTATAGTTAACCAAACGCAGGGAGACTATCAAGCAAGAGATCCAAAGATGACACAATATCTGAATATTACAAAGAAGCTGCTGGAAAAATTTTATCGCTGCAAAATCTTACAAATTCTAAGGGAGGATAATTATCACGCAGATGCTCTGGCGAATCTTGGATCAGCTCTCAAATCCAAAGCTCCTCTCACTATTCTGCTATTGGTTTTGAAGTGGCCAGCCACAAACAAGGATCTACCAAATCTAGAAGTCGCAACCATAGGTGAAACACCAAATTGGATGACGCCTATCATCAGTTATTTACGAGATAACACGCTGCCAACCGATCGTGGCGAATGTAGAAAAATCAAACAACAGGCAGCACGCTACAGCTTCGTCCGAAACCAGCTGTACCGCAGATCGTTCTCTGGCCCCTATTTGAGATGTGTAACTCCAGAAGAAGCACATCATGTCTTAAAAGAGTTGCACGAAAGAGAATGTGGATCTCATTCTGGAGGGCGAAGCCTCGTATTAAGAACAATGAGAGCTGGGTACTACTGGCCTACTATGTCCGACGATGCAACGCGGTTTACTCTTCAATGTGACAAATGTCAGAGATATGCTCAAATTTCAAGACTACCACCGGAGAACCTGAAAACTATCAGCTCGCCTTGGCCATTCATGAAATGGGGTATGGATATAGTAGGCAAGCTACCAACGGCACCGTCTCAAAAAGTGTTTCTACTGGTGGTTACCGACTACTTCTCTAAGTGGGTCGAAGCGGAAGCATTTAGCAAGGTCACAGACAAAGAAGTTAGGAGCTTCATCTGGAAGAACGTCATATGAAAATTTGGAGTTCCCCAGGAGATTGTCACAGACAATGGTCCTCAATTCACAAGTAATAACTTCAAACAATTCTGCACGAACTAGAGTATAAAACTGAGTTTCGCAACGCCTCGACACCCGCAGTCCAACGGCCAGGCGGAATCTTCAAACAAAACCATTGTGAAGATGTTGAAAAAACGTCTCGAAAAAGCCAAAGACAAATGGGTGTACGAGCTCCCAGGCGCGTTATGGGCTTATCGAACCACGACGGCAACAGGAGAAATTCTCTTCTCACTAGTGTACGGAATGGAAGCAGTATATGCCACGTGATGTCATGAAGGATGTTTTTTCTTGGTCACTTGGGTGCATTAGGATTTTATTGTAACCGCTGAAAGCATCCATGAAGCTCATCAATTGATGCCCTGCTGTAGCATCTACCAGTTTGTCAATGTGAGGCAGCAGAAAAGGATCTTTTGGACACGCCTTGTTCAAGTCGGTGAAATCAATACACACTCTCCACTTTCCATTCTTTTTCCGAACGACCACTACATTGGCTAGCCACTCTGGATAGCGTACTTCACGAATGAATCCCGCATCCAATAAGTGCTGAACTTCATTGTTAATGATCAGATCACGTTACGGAGCAAAATTTCTCCGTTTTTGCCTTACAGGTTGGTGCTCTGGGTCCACTTGTAGTTTATGCATGATGATCTCAGGGTCAACTCCAGGCATGTCAGCGTGTGACCATGCGGAGCAGTCGGAGTTAGATCTGAGAAAGTCGATAAGTCTTTTACGTATGTCTATCGGTAGCTTCGAGCCAACGTGTATTTTTCTATCAGGATCGTCTTCCGAAAGGGGAACCTCATCGAGCTGTTCCACGTCTGGTTCTTCACCATGGAGAGGGGATGGTGGACTATGCAATTGATAAAGCTGTTGACTTTTTCCTTTTAGTGCAGTTTGATAGCACGAACGCGAGTTTTCTTGTTCTCCTTTGATTTCCCTAACTCCCCATGGGGTTGGAAATTTGATACATTGGTGGAGGGTTGAAGGTATTGCGCCCATATCGTGAATCCATGGACGCCCCATGATTACATTATCGGCCGCGGTGCAATCGACTATCAAGAATTTTGTTTGTTTGTTGATTCCCTCTGCGTACACAGGTAACATCACTTCTCCCATACTTTGTTTTACTTCACCACTGAATCCTACCAACGGCGTCGATTTTTTCGTCAGTCCAGCCTCGTCCAAGCCCAACTCTTTATAGGCATCTAAGTAGAGGATATTCGCGGAGCTTCCATTGTCGATAAGTACCCTTTTCATAAGGCTGTTGGCGACAGTTAAAGATACGACAAGTGCATCATCATGTGGAGCTAGTATTTCGGCACTTTCATTATGAGTGAAGCTTATTGAACATGTTGATATCACTTCGCGTCTGACTATGTCGTTGCTCTGGCGATTTTTTGCACTCCTGGTACTTTTCTTGGCAGCTGAATGAGTTATCCCACTAATCTCTGAACCTCCTAATATAACATGGATAACTCGGTCGAGCTTTGGAGGTGAGGCAGGACCGGGTTTTTTCGAATCTCTGTCATTGCTTCTATCATCAATGCGATTTCTAGCCCTGTCAGAGAGAAACTCCCTCAGGTGACCTTTCTTTAACAATTCGTTCACTTCCATCCTAAGTGAAATACAATCTTCAGTTCGATGGCCATGCGTTGTAAAATTCGCACCACTTTGAACTGTCACGCTTGTCGTCTGGAGTTTTCATCTTTTGAGGCCATCTCACTGTTCCGCCTATCTGTTTTAATGCCCCGATCAATTCTCCGTGAGATATTGAAAGGTTACTAATACCTGGCCATGTAAATGTTGGACATTTCTTGACATCTATTCTGTTGAATGGTCGGTGAGAGCTTCTGTTATCGCTTTGACTATCGTTTCTGCTGCTAGTGTTTTCGCTTCGAGGTCTGTGGTAAGGTTTGTCATCTCTCGTACCTCTTTCATTTCTTACCACACTCGATTCAGATCGCGGAGAGTGTCGATGCTGATACGTAGGGTCTTCTTCCCACTTTATTTGTGCCCACGCCCTAGAGAGTACGTCCTCCAGGTCGTCAATTCTTTGTACAGGTCACCGTCTGGGAGTAGACCTCTCTTGAAAGCAGAGATGGCAGTGGGCATGATGCAATTTGGAATAAACACTTTTTCCTTGTTGAAGCGTCCCACAAAACTACGCAATGACTCTCCTTTCTTCTGTATCACCTCGTAGAGATCATCAGCTGTCTTTTCCAGGTTTCTGCTGCTTGCGAACTGCTCGACAAAGGGATCGGTCAGTGACGCAAAAGAGTCTATCGAAGCGTTTGGTAGGTTCGTAAACCATTGGAGAGTTGGTCCTGTAAGACTTGAACCAAATTCCTTGCACATGCTAGCTTCCCTATACTCTCTTTCAATTGCGGTTGTGAACATCCGCTGGTTGTAATGTGCTATGTGGTTATCAAGATCTGTCGTTCTGTAGTACATCTTTATCAAGGGGAACGTGAACTTCTTGGGCATCTCCACAAACGCGATCTCATCCGTGAACGGAGTATCCGCATAACAGTTAGGAGCACTCTTCGTTATTGGTGGTGCCACTCCAGGAAGTCGCTTAATCATTGCTTCCAGACGTTTGAAAACCAGGTGTGTGTCATCTGTTGATAAGGTTGTCGCTGCTTCATTAGGGTGGAGCAAGGATCGAACGACGTTCGTTCTAACTGCAGCTGCGTTAAGTGCAACGGTTTCTGGTAGTAGCACCGTCCTGGTATCTGTAGTCGGTGTAGTTTCGTTCAGTGGCTGCATCGGATCGACGCATCTTTGGAATCGATTCCGAGCTTCGACCTCGGTGCTTCTCTCTTCAGCGACCAGATGGGATTTGTAGCCCTTAATGAAGCATTCTCGGACTCGAGTAACGCAAGTCATTCTTCGTTCTACTTCATCAGGGTGGTGAGTGCCACCAGTTGAGCAGTGGGATCTTGAGGGTTGTCATCTCCTGAAGGAGTCTCGCGATTATCTCGGTTTGTCATATCTCACGTAGTTAAAACTTATCCCCTCCTTCTAGCGCCAAACTATTCGGGATAAATTTAACACGTTCGAATAAATAGTTTTACGGATTGATGGAAGATAATCTTTCTTTATTGATGATTGATCTTTGAACAACACAACTTATCACTACAATAAATCGAAAACGTTAACTGGTTGCTCGAAGAAGATCTTTGATGATTCGGACGTTGTTGCTGAATCGTAGGTCGTTCTAGAGGTCTGATTAGCAGGAATCGGAGCTCTGTCGTGGTCTCGTAGCTTGTTCTTGGAGGCGGCGAGAGTATATTGTTTAGGGTTCTTTTCCGTTGTCCCCTTCACTCTGTTTAGAGCTTTCTCTTTTATAGAGATCTCCCAAACCCTAGTTTGTTTAGGATTAGGTTGACACGTCAGCTCCGAACCTATCTTCTGGAGATGCGGGCTTATCATCAGTTGGAGTTCCTATATCCCGTAGGACTCGGACCTCATACATCCGTGGGACTCGGACGTCATACATCCTGTAGGATTTGGAGCTATGATATTCGGACCTATGACATTCGGACCTATGCCATTCGGATCTATGACATTCAAACCTATGCCATTCAGACATATGCCATTCAGACATATGCCATTCGGACATATGTCATAGTTGACTTTCATAATGGGTCAAACTAATGAATTAGTTTTTACCCAACAATAATGTTTTATAATGTTTTTAAACAGTTTTATAATGTTTTTAAACAGTTTTATAATGTTTTTAAACAGTTTTATAAGGTATTTAAAAGGTTTTATAAGCTATTTAAAAGGTTTTATAAGGTATTTAAAAGACTCCTCCTGCAAACACTCTAAGTGCTATACCTTCAAAACTAAACCCTATTTAAAAGATTTTATAAGCTATTCAAAAGCGTTTTATAAGCTATTCAAAAGCGTTTCCGATTCTTTTTCTTCCGCGTTTGTATTTTCTCTTCCTCCTTCTTCTTTTTCTACCTTCCCTGGATATTATCCGGAAGTTAATTTTTCACCGTTCTTGACCTAACACAGGTCAGATCTTCAACAAATCGGGTCATTAATCGGGCTAAACAACATTTCTTCTTTCCAAATCCACCAGATCCAATCTCAATCTATGTTCTTCATCAAACGCACCACTAGATCAACAACAACTCTTTCTCGAATTTTCTCAGAGGAGATCGCGACGGAGTTCGGAAACGGTAAAATCGGATACCGAGAGATCGGAGACAGAGAGATTTGAGATCGGAGACGGTGATTTTAGAGGAATTCTCGAGTTGGGAGGCAAGATCTGAAAAAACCAATACAAAAAGTTAGGTTAAAATGAGTCAAAGGATAATCTGGGGATATAGAAAAATGGAGTGGCACGCTTGTAAAGATTTTTAAACAGTTGCATTTTTGCAAATTGGCAGTTGAAAAGTGGCATATCTCAAAAATTCTCAATAAAAAACACGAAAATAATTATTTTTAAAAGAAAGTCTATTTTGAATTATGCATGTTGATAAAAAATGTTTATTTATTTCCAGCGCTGAAAAATGCAATTTATATCATAAAAACTAATTAATTAATTATTTCATAATTTTTAATGTATGAAATGATGTTAATTAAAGACTTTGGATACTGTAAAAGATATTTGACATGAAAAATATAAATAGTGTAAATTTTTTATTTTATTTTTGGAGTCAAGGAAAAATATACATAATATTAACCATAATAATATGTTAGCTATATTAAAGATTTGGACTATAATAAGTTATATAATCCACAAACTAAAAGCGCACATTTGTTTTATAAGCTCAATAGTTTTTTAAAAATCTTAATTGAGGTATAAAAGCGCACGTTTGAAATAGTTCAGGTTGAAAATATCCATTTTCGTCATTTTGGGTACACGAGAGGAAGTCTGCTTGCCAGCGTGGCATCCGACTCAGCAAAAAGTAATGGTTGACTAACATCGTCTTCGTCAATGTTAATTTTGCCTAAAAAGATACAAGTTTGTGTAGGAAATTTGAATAAATACATTGATCAGGTTGAATTTGGCTAGGTGTCAAAGTTGGAGTATAAAAACGCACGTTCAAAATAGTACAGGTTGAAAATGGCCATTTTCCACTCATGGAAGATCAACAAAAATCTGTCCAAGAATGTAATGCAAAGTTAGAGCACTTTAGTTCATCTTTTGTGGAGAAGTTCGAAGCTCTTTCATCTCAAATCTAAGGAATTGAAGCAAGAATGGTTCAAATTGAAGAAGTGTAGCAGCAACATGCCCGAGACATCCAAGACAATGCGCAAAAAATCTACAATTTCAAGCATAGTTTGGATAACACTTGGGATAATTTAGAGTGGGAGACTAAGAACACGAATGAGAGTGTTGCTGAGCTTACTACTCATCTCAACTCAGTAGCAATCAAGTCACATCACGCTGAGAAGGCAGTGGAAGAAGCTGGAGTTATTCAAGGAGAATCCATTCAACCGTACAAGTTCTAATGGAAGGACAAAAACAAAGTACGCAAGCGATCAAGGATGCTCAATTCTCCATGGCTAGAAAATACAATGACCTAGTTGGGAAGACTACATCCCTTAGTGGTAAATCAACTGATCTCTCTAAGCGTGTGAAGACAATCAATGATCGTTTGTCGAGTTTGGAGGAAACAATCAATTTTTGCCTCGGTTTGGAATCAAAAGACGAATAACCGATTGCCACTGAAAAATGCTATGCTTTAACCAATCTTGGAGGAGCTGAGTCACTTCTTATCAAGCTGCAAGTGAATACCCACGACCGCTTGAAGAGGCTGGAAAAAACCACACAAGACTTACGATTAGAATTTCGGTAAAAAGACCCTGATAAAAAATTCAATTTGCAGAAAGGATTGACAAGAGAACCACACGTTCTATTAATGATGAGATGCTGGAAACGTTCAACTCAATGGTAAAGAAACTTCCATCTGATATATCTTTTAACGAAGCTTGGAAAAAGTTCCCATCTTTGAGAAAATGCTTTTTGCGAAGTAAAGAGGAAGTGAATGAGATTGAGGAGCTGTTTGAGAGAGCTAGGGATCCAAGAGAAAACTTTAAGACGTTGTGCAACATAGTGGACCCTAGAATTTTCACCATACCATGCTCCATACATGGATTCAAGTTCGATGATGCACTTTGTGATTCGGGAGCCGGTATAAATCTTATCTCGGAAACACTTGTTGGATGGATGAAGATCAAGAATCTTTGACCATCAAAGATAAGAGTAAGACTTACTGATCGTTCTTCCATCCTTCTAGTAGGAGAAATCATCAATCTACCTCTTATGGTCGAAAGTTGTCTTATTGCGGTAGATTTCCAAGTGGTAAAGATGCAAAATTCCTATGCACCTTTAATTCTTGGGAGATCTTTCTTGGCTACAATATGAGAAATCATGGACTATTGATATGATACTGGACAAGACATGGAGGTTGGAGCATGGAGAGAAGTCTAAGAAGCAGCTTGAACCTGAGCTAGGAAACGGAGAAGCTTTGATCGTGCCTACTGGTCCAATGACTAGATCAAAGACTAAGCTATTCAATCAAGCTGTTGGAAGACTTCTCAATCAAACAAACAAGCCAGACGATCAAGACAGCAAGCAAGCTTGTCAAAACATTTTTGTTTTGATTCAAGCCATATGATTTTAACAATTGGGTAAGTGTTGGGTTTATGCTTTTTTTTCCTTGTCAAGTTTTGTCCCAATGAGTTTTCTTAACAAGATTTTTAATGAGGTATTCCCAGCACTTCATAATGGCCCAATTGTTAAAACAGAAGCCCAAGCCCATCAAAAATTCGACCAAGCCCAAAAGAAGGAGCCTTAGGCGCCAACCACCTCTTAATTATTGTGTTTTTCAAGACCATGCATGTTTCTTTTCTTGTTTGCTCTTTAAATTGTCTTGGAACCATTTCTGCAACTTTTTATCTACTTTCTTTTAATCAAACTTTTGAATCTAGATCTCTGCTTGTTAGTGTGTAATATCTAACAAACAAAATCGAATTCTTTGTGTGTCATATCAAAGAATTCACCCTTGGTTTACTTAAGGCCAGCGCAGCTTTTAGTAAAGCCACTCAATCCATCTTTCAGTTCTGTTCTTCACGGTTCTATCACAGCAAGATTCAAGTTCCTTTAACTTCAGATTGGCGATTCAAAGGAAAAACATATTAAGTGGTATCAGAGCAGACAATCTGCAAGTTAAGTGTTCTATCTCTTTCATTTAAAGTCTGTTCATCTTCTATGCGAGTAGATCTATGTTTCTGCAATTTTTGGGTTATGTTTAACTCTTCATATTCTAGGTCTGATCATTTCAAGCCATAGGTTGCATAGATCTGCTCCTGCAATTTTTTTTTTTACTTGTCTAGTCATATTCAGCGTTCTGTTTCATAGTTTTAAGTTGCCAGAGTTGCGGATCTATTCATTCAAAACCATAAATCCGTGTTCTGCATTTTTTCTGGGTTTGTTGTGGCTGTTCATCTTCCATTTTCGAACCAGTGTTAATTATTGCATAAAATCGCCACTAATGCATCTGTTTAGTCTAGGTAATTTGTTCTCTTAAAAGTTTGTTTCTGTAGAACTTTTTACTGGTGTTTTGTGTTTTCTGTTGCAGGAAAAATGCCTGGAACAGAAGTGGAAGAAGAAGCAAGCAATGCTCAGAACAATAAACTGCTTCTTGAAGCTCTTACTGCTGAAATGAAGAAGATGATGGCAACCGGTCTGGAAACTCTTAGGCAAGAATTTCGACAGAATGCAAATCAGGAGCAGAGGCGTGATGAGCCTAGGAGAGAACAAGAGAGATCTCCAGAAAGAGAAAGAGACCCATGCAGGCAGCCTAGAGATGAAGCAGCAGACGAATACTATAGTCATAGCAGTGGTTCTTCTCACCGCAGCCAGAGAAGACAGAGACGAGCTAGAGAAAACAGAGATCATCAACAAGACAGCTTTGGTGGTCTTAAACTCAAAATACCACCATTCCATGGCAAAAATGATCCAGATACTTACTTGGAGTGGGAGAAGAAGATTGAGCTGGTGTTTAACTGTCAACACTATACTGAAGCTAATCGAGTTAAAGTAGCTGCTACTGAGTTTTATGACTATGCTCTCAGCTGGTGGGATCAGTTAGTCACTTCAAGAAGGCGTAATCAAGAGTATCCCGTGGAGACTTGGACAGAAATGAAGACTATAATGAGAAAACGGTTTGTCCCAAGTCATTACCATAGAGAATTGCATCAGAAGCTGAGACAACTTGTTCAAGGAAGCCGAAGTGTAGAAGACTACTTTCAAGAGATGGAAACTCTGATGTTGCGTGCTGATATATCTGAAGACAGAGAAGCAACCATGTCTAGATTCATGGGAGGTTTGAATAGATACATTCAAGACAGATTAGAGATGCAGCATTACTTGGAATTAGAGGAATTGCTTCACAAAGCTATTCTGGTGGAACAGCAACTCAAGAGAAGAAGGTCTTCAAGGCCAACGTATGGAGCTAGATCAGTTACTACAAGATCTAATTTTCACAGAGAAGAGAAATCAAGTTATTCAAGATATATTAAACCATCTGTGAATTCCAGAGAAGAGAACAAGCCATATGCTGCAGTTCAAGAAAACAAAGGCAAATCTGAAGCTACTACATCCAGAGCTAGAGACGTCAAGTGTTTCAAGTGTCAAGGCAGAGAGCATTATGCCAATGAATGCACTAACAGAAAAGTGATGATTCTTCTTGACAATGGGGAGTTCGAATCTGAGGAAGAGAAACCAAAAGATGAATTGCTTTCAGATGAGTATAAAGAAGGACCAGCTAAAGGAGAACTGTTGGTAGCCAGAAGATCTTTGAGCTTGCAAACAAGTTATGAGGAGCAGGAACAGAGGGAGAATCTGTTTCATACACGTTGCATTGTTCAAGGAAAGGTCTACAGTTTGATCATTGATGGAGGCAGCTGCACCAATGTAGCTAGTGACGTGATGGTTAAGAAGTTAGGGTTAAAGGTCAGAAAGCATCCAAAGCCATACAAGCTTCAGTGGCTCAATGACAGTGGAGAAATGAAAGTAAACAGTCAAGTTATGGTTCCCATTGCTATTGGCAAGTATGAAGATGAAGTTATGTGTGACGTTTTGCTTATGGAGGCAGGACACATTCTGCTTGGAAGACCTTGGCAATCTGATCGAAAGGTGGTTCATGATGGCTATACTAATCGTCATACCTTCGAGTTTAAGGGCAGAAAGACCATACTGCTTCCTATGACACCAAACGAGGTATATGAAGATCAAATACATCTCAAACGCAAAGAAGAGCAGGTATCAAAACGTTCAAATTTCTTTGTTAAATCTAATATTGTTAAGAAAGCTCTATTTGCAAAGAAACCAATGCTGTTATTTGTGTTTAAAGAAGCTCTTATGAGCTTAACTGATCTTGCACCGGTGCTGCTGAGTGAAATGGTCTCTCTTTTGCAGGACTATGAGGACGTGTTTCCTGAAGATAATCCAGTGGGATTGCCACCTATAAGAGGCATTGAACATTAGATCGATTTTGTCCCTTGAGCTTCTCTTCCAAACCGTCCAGCATATAGAACAAACCCTGTGGAGACAAAAGAACTACAGAAACAAGTAGAAGAGCTAATGGAGAAGGAACATATCAGAGAAAGCATGAGTCCCTGCGCAGTACCCGTTCTGCTTGTGCCCAAGAAAGAGGTAGCTGGCGCATGTGTGTGGATTGCAGAGCCATCAATAATATCACGGTGAAGTATCGACTTCCCATACCTAGATTAGATGATATGCTTGATGAATTGCATGGTTCCTGCATATTTTCTAAAATTGATTTAAAGAGTGGATACCACCAGATTAGAATGCAAGAAGGTGATGAGTGGAAAACAGCCTTTAAAACTAAACATGGGCTGTATGAATGGTTAGTTATGCCATTTGGGCTAACAAATGCACCTAGTACTTTCATGAGACTGATGAATCATGTTCTTAGAGCATTTATAGGCGTGTTTGTTGTTGTTTATTTTGATGATATTTTAGTTTACAGCAAAAGCCTGAATGAACATATTGATCATTTGAATTCTGTTTTAAGAGTGCTTAGACAGGAGAAACTTTTTGCTAACTTTAAGAAATGCACTTTTTGCACAGATAACCTTGTGTTTCTAGGTTTTGTTGTAAGTGCAGATGGTGTTAAAGTGGATGAAGAGAAGGTCAAAGCAATTAGTGACTGGCCGAGCCCTAAGACAGTAGGAGAAGTGAGGAGTTTCCATGGCCTTGCTGGGTTTTACAGGAGGTTTGTGAAGGACTTTAGCACTCTTGCAGCTCCACTCACTGAAGTTATAAAGAAGGACGTGGGTTTTAAATGGGGGCAAACGCAGGAAGAAGCATTCCAATCCCTAAAAGAGAAGCTTATTCACGCCCCTGTTTTAGCATTGCCTGATTTTCTTAAAACTTTCGAGATTGAATGTGATGCATCTCGTATAGGCATTGGAGCTGTTTTGATGCAGGATAAGAAGCCCATAGCATTTTTCAGTGAGAAGCTTGGAGGAGCAATGCTAAACTATCCCACTTATGATAAGGAGCTGTATGCTTTAGTGAGAGCATTGCAAACATGGCAGCACTATCTCTGGCCTAAGGAGTTTGTTATACACACCGATCATGAATCCCTTAAACATCTCAAAGGTCAGCAAAAGCTCAACAAGAGACATGCCAGGTGGGTCGAATTCATAGAAACCTTTCCCTATGTCATCAAGTACAAACAATGTAAGGACAATGTAGTTGCAGATGCATTGTCCCGAAGGTACGTTTTACTGTCTACTCTTGATGCTAAACTCTTAGGTTTCGAACAGCTTAAACACTTGTATGAAACTGATTCTGATTTTCAAGAAGTTTACAAGTCTTGTGAAAAGTTTGCTTCAGGACACTACTTTAGACAAGATGGATTTCTTTTCTTTGATAATCGTCTATGTGTCCCTAACTGCTCTGTTCGAGACTTGTTTATAAGGGAAGCTCACGGTGGAGTCCTGATGGGGCACTTTGGTATTGCTAAAACACTTAAAGTAATAAAGGATCACTTCCATTGGCCTCACATGAAAAGAGATGTGGAGAGAATCTGTGGCAGATGCGCAACATGCAAACAAGCTAAGTCTAAAGTTCAGCCTCACGGTTTGTATAATCCTCTGCCTATTCCTTCTCATCCCTGGACTGATATATCTATGGATTTTGTGCTTGGATTGCCTAGAACAAGGACTGGGAAAGACTCTATTTTCGTGGTAGTTGATAGGTTCTCTAAAATGGCACATTTCATTGCTATTCATAAGACTGATGATGCATCTCATGTAGCAGATTTGTTCTTTAAAGAAATAGTTCGTTTGCATGGCATGCCTAGGACTATTGTTTCTGATAGAGATACCAAGTTTCTTAGCTATTTCTGGAAAACATTGTGGTCTAAGCTAGGAACTTAGCTGTTATTTTCAACCACATGTCATCCCCAAACTGATGGGCAAACATAAGTTGCTAATCGAACTTTGGGAACTCTATTACGTGCTTTGATTAAAACGAATCTGAAAACATGGGAAGATTATTTACCACATATCGAATTTGCATATAATCATGCTATGCATTCTGCTTCTAAGTTTTCTCCATTTCAGATTGTTTATGGCTTTAACCCATTATCACCTATGGATCTAATGCCTTTACCTTTGAGTGAACGAGCTAGCATAGATGAAAAAAAAAAAGCTGACTTGGTAAAACAGATTCATGAGAAAGCCAAGCAGAACATAGAAGAGAAGACAAAGCAGTATGTCAAACAAGCAAACAAAGGCAGGCGTGGCATGATCTTTGAAGTTGGCGACCAGGTCTGGGTTCATTTGAGAAAGGAACGATTCCCAGCTGAGAGGAAATCTAAGCTAATGCCAAGGATCGATGGTCCTTTCACAATCACAAGGAGAATACGCGACAATGCTTATCAGCTGGATCTCCAAGGTAAGTATAATGTAAGCTCTAGTTTTAATGTGTCTGATCTAGTTCCTTATATTGCAGATGAAACGGATTGAGGTCAAATCCTTTTCAAGTGGGAGAGGAGGATATGATACTGGACAAGACATGGAGCTTGTAGCATGGAGAGGAGTCTAAGGAGCAGCTGGAACCAGAACTCGAACCAGAGGAGCAGTTTGAACCTGAGCTAGGAAACGGAGAAGCTTTGATCGTGCCTACTGGTCCAATGACTAGATCGAAGACTAAGCTATTCAATCAAGCTGTTGGAAGACTTCTCAATCAAACAAACAAGCCAGACGATCAAGACAGCAAGCAAGCTTGTCAAAACATTTTTGTTTTGATTCAAGCCATATGATTTTAACAATTGGGTAAGTGTTGGGTTTATGCTCTTTTTCCCTTGTCAAGTTTTGTCCCAATTGGTTTTCTTGACAAGATTTTTAATGACGTATTCCCAGCACTTCATAATGGCCCAATTGTTAAAACAGAAGCCCAAGCCCATCAAGAATTCGACCAAGCCCAAAAGAAGGAGCCTTAGGCGCCAACCACCTTAATTATTGTGTTTTTCAAGACCATGCATGTTTCTTTTCTTATTTGCTCTTTAAATTGTCTTGGAACCATTTCTGCAACTTTTTATCTACTGTCTTTTAATCAAACTTTTCAATTTAGATCTCTGCTTGTTAGTGTGTAATATCTAACAAACAAAATTGAATTCTTTGTGTGTCATATCAAAGAATTCACCCTTGGTTTACTTAAAGCCACTCAATCCATCTTTTAGTTCTGTTCTTCACGATTCTGTCACAGCAAGATTGAAGTTCTTTTAACTTCATATTGGCGATTCAAAGGAGAAACATATTAACTATCCTAAGGAAAGGAACTCATTTTCAAACGTTGATAAGGACATCTTCTATTACGCAGCACCTCCTGATTTTTCTTCAAAGCGTACTCGTTACATTGCTTTGTAGAAAAGAGAAGTCTTGGTAAAGAATCCTCTTGAACAACTTTTAGATGGAGATGAAGACCATATGAGTACAAGATCACGATCTAAGGGAGACCTCAGGCCCGTAGACAATAATTCTCAAGCCTAAATCCCAAAGAGTCGAGTTAAAAAACTTAATACAAGCGTTTTATGGGAGACAACCCATATTTGACTTTATTTATTTTATTTAAGTTTTAATTTAGATGTTTAATTTTTTTTTCATTTTTTAGAGATTTGTTATTCACTAATTTATTTAAGTATGCTTTTCAAGAATTTTTTAAAATTTATAAAAATATGTTTTTGGAGAAGAACGGTGAAACCAGGAATACGGATCACGATACGAGTCAAGGGATATCGGTCAAGGATATCGGCACAAAACATACCCATCCATGACCGGTATCACGCAACCCATGACCCACGACCGAAGCCTTAGTACCGGTCACGAGTAGCGGTCACAAATCCGTGACCGGTACTGGACCCGTACATTATTTCCACTCGGCCACATAAGGACACAGTACCGATCACGATTCTGTGACCGATACCGTGATCGATAGGGAGTAAAAATCGACCCTAGTATCAGTCTGGGATGTATCGACATGAAGCTATCCATACTATTGACTGATACCAGCCCATGACCCATGTCACATCCACATCCCACCCATCCACGACCCATGGATGAGCATCCCACAAACATAACACCCATGACCCAGGTACACGGGCGCCCCATGACCCAGCTCATGACCCACCATCCGACCAGCATACGACCCAGCCTACGACCAATGGGTAGACTTTCCCATGACCCACGGTCGACAATTCTAGACCTAGACCATGAAACATGGTCAATCCACGGACAAGCCTGTCTCTAACCACATACCGGAACCACCGAATCACCCACATAACCATGGTTCATAAAAAAAAATTTCTTTTTTCTTTTTTATTTATTCAAAACCAACTTTTAAATTTTAATTCACAAATAATATGGACCAAAATTATTTTAAAATTTGCATTTTCATAAATTCATTATTTTTAATCTATATGTTTCATTTAATTTATTTTTGATGGAATTATTGATTTATGAACTTATGCATTTAAACATTGAAATTTTTGTTAAATTAATTTGGTTTATGATTAAATTACACATCTTGACAAGTATTCCTGATTTTTCTCACTGTTTTCAATTTGAATTTACTTTGTTTTTATGTTTTATTTTATGGAATCTTGGATTTGGAACTCAATATCAATTATTGAGAAATTTAGATCCAATAAGCATTTAACAAGTGATTTCAAGTGTTTTTGCAAAGAAATTTTGTACTTTATAGAAATTGCATCAAGACCTTTTAGTGTGGACGCACAAATCAAATCGTCTAAGGATAATCCAAGCCATTCAAAGAAGATGTGAACTCAAAGAGAGGAAACAAGAGACAAAAAACCGTGGTTTTCAAGGGGAAAGACAAAAAATCAGATTGCTCAAGGACACATCCAAATGGATCGAACCAAATTGTGGAACCAACAGTCCACACCAAAGCATGCCATGAACAAAACCTCAATCCGTTCAACCAAATGGTTTCAGCTTGCTGAGATAAATTGTCATTTGGTTCGGCAAATATTCAATATTGTTAGAAGAATTCTTCAAGGTTTCACTTTTGGATCAACGAGCATCATCCGGCGATCCAAATCGCCAATTCATGAACCAATTTGCAAACCGTGGTGAACCAGAGGACGGAGTTCAAAGATGAACTCACTAACAGGACCTAAATCACACTTTAGTCAAGTTACTTCACCCCTGGATCAACAAAATTTGGAGATTGGTCATGATCATCAAATCCGTGAACCAAACACCGAACTTCAAGAACTTTTTGTCCAAAACCAGTAACATCGTTCTATTCTTCATCTTTTCAATTTAAATTTTTATTTTATTTTCAGTTTATACTCCTTTAATTTGATTTGCTTTCACACTGGGACACTTAATTTTATTTTCAGTAAAGTCTTATGGATCGTCGTTTACTAACACGTTTGTTCGTGTTTTGTTTTTATGTTTTAAGTATTTTTGATTTTTATTTATATTAATTCGTTTTTATCAAGTCAAAATAAGTTTGGGAATTATGACACTTTTCTAGGAACTAATGCTTTGATTTCAAAATTCAGTGACCATTGTTGCAGGGTTAGTTCAGGACAATCGATTCAGAAACCCCTTGACTGGAATCCCCCAGAAATTTTTATCTTGCATTGGTTTCAGTGAATCTGATTTTGACTCTATCTTATTGGACTACTAATCTAATCTTTAAATATTTCTAATTAAAGGTGTTAGATCATGGAAATGAATCACACATTCATGACATCTTATCCTCTTTACCACTCATTGTTGTTCCTGAATGGCCAACTCGCATTTAGTTGGTACCCTACCTATAACGCTTACCTCTTTTCAGACCTCATGCACTCTTGTTTTCATTGTCATATGTGCAAAATCGTCGGAGAGAAAATGATCGACGTAGTTTTCCAACCACTGGAGATGCAGGGATTAGATAAACTTGGTGGAGTACTACAACAAGATTTAAGAGCTTGGCCTTTCATTGGAATTCACAAATCATGGTAAATTTGTGTGCCTATAATGACTCATATCAAAGAAAGACCGTTTTCCCCCTTTATATAAAAAAAAAGGAAAACAAAAAAATACAAAAAAGAAAAAAAAGAAAAACTGAAAAATCAATAAAAGAGTCGCATGGCCAAAGAAAAATCCCAAGGAATGTCATGGATCAATTTAGAAGAGTTTGAGCGATTTGCAGTGATTCCTAGAAACATCTAAGTTTGGGGGAGAAAAGGAGTTACGCATTGAAGTGGTTTGGAAACTGTGGACATCAACGTGTCCGTTCTGTCTTGTGGTTTTGCATAATATCTTGCATTTTCCGGAGCGTCTGGTAACCATAAACACTTTAAATCTCACCACTAAGTCAGCCTTTCTAACTCCTAGCACTATCAATCCTCAATGATATCCTTTGATGAGAAATTCACACCAAACTTAATGAATGTAGAGAGTCAAATGATTTGAAGTTGATATTTTTTCAGGTTTGAGATTAAGAGTATGAACAAAGCCTGCGAAAGTCATGGTCGAAGTAAGCTGAGAAAGTCTCTGAGCTAATTTTGTTTCATGTGGATTACAGGTTAAGATTTCAAGTCTAAGATCCCAAGGATATGTGAGTTCCCGTATTTTCAGACCTCTTTTCTACCCCAAGGATAAGCAAGGAGCTAAGTATGCGGGAGTTTATATACCCTATATTTTACTATTTTTAGTATGGATTTTTAGCTACTACTCTTAGGGTAATATACACACCAAAAGTGTTGTTAAATTACTAGAAAAAATTTGGATGAACAAAGCGTCATAACCTGCGGGAGTTGAGTTATGGAGCTTTGTGAACATATCGAGCTTGGACTGTCAATGCATGTTTAACTACTTGATTACATGCGGGAGTTGCGTAATTTAGGTTGTTTAGACATAGTAATTGGCACTACGGGAGTAGGTCAATTATCCATTCGTGATTTGAGTTCTAGAACGGTTCTAATTAAATCCCTAAATCAATATATATCTTATGATTTCACGTGTTTCTGCGAATTTCCTATTACCTAACTTCTCTATCATTTATTTTATTTGCTTTTATTTATTGCTTTGTTTCTTTTGATTCGTTTCTTGTAAATCTAAAACCCAAAATATATTTGTCTTAGCTTAATTTGAATCTTATAAATTCGTAGCGTACTATCTTCCAGTCTCCAGTGGAGGGACCCTAAGTACTACTGTGATTGTATGTGCCCTTGCAACTAAGTTTTAGGGATTATAAATAGTTAAAACTTATACCCCATCAGACACATGGACTTATGATTTCTCTAATTGAACCCGTTTCCATCAGCTCTATATCTTTCTTTTGAACATCCGAGAAGCACAATAAGATATGTCTCGAGTTAATTTACAAATACAAGACAAAAAGCACATGACCGAGTTAGATAAGTTCAATTAGGGTAAAGGAGTAGAGAAAGCCAAATGGGTTGAGAGATCAGTTGGGTCAAGACAATATGGGTATGTGTCAAACCAAGATGGTAAGGACAAGGGGGAAAGCAAACCTAGATCAGTCACGAAAGGGAAAAACGAAACCAAGGAAGTTATTTTTTTGGAGAAATTCAAAACTTGATACGTACGACCAGTCGACAGGTTTGGACGACAATTAGATTATTAAATTTTCTTCATCACCGGGACACTTTGTTGGGGTCAGGTTTCACCTTACGGAGATCAACATGTGAAAATAGCTAAGTAAAAATTGTGCGTAGCCGAAAATTTTGTGCCTAGCCGAACATTATTTGCCTAGCCGAACATTTTGAACCTAGTCAAATATTTTGGACATAACGAAATATTTTGTACCTAGCCAAATCTGCGGAGAGTCAAACCTGCGGAGAGCCAAATATGCGGAGAGTCAAACTTGCGGAGAGTTAAACCTGCGGAGAGCCAAACCTGCGGAGAGCCATATCTGCGGAGAGCCAAATCTGCGGAGAGCCAAATATGCAGAGAGCCAAATATGCAGAGAGCCATGTTGGGGTCATCTTTCACCCAATTGAGATCAACAGTTGAGAATGACTAAGTAAAATATTCGGCCTAGCCGATCTGATGGCTTTGTTGGCCAAACCAACATCTTGCCTAGCCAAACCGATGCCATGTTGAACGAACAAACATCTTGCCAAACCGGTGAATTCGTTGGCCGAACTGACGAACTGAAGAACCAACGAACCGACGAACCAATGAACCAACAAACTGACGAACCGACAAACAGATGAACCAACGAACCGCAGGCCGAGCTCCTTTGGGATAACAGGTCGAGGGGACAAGCCCAGGCCAAGGCGACAAGCCAAACATTCGGTGGGACGTTGTGACGAGCCAGAGCGACAAGCCCACGGGCCGAGGCAACAGTTGCAAGCCTCATGGGTCGATCCAAGCTACAGTTCACCCTAGAAGAGAGAGTTCGATCACACGAATGTCGGCTGAACGAGGGAATTGGAAGTAAATCTAATGAGGATATTCTGGACATTCTTGTAGAGGCGGCATATCATATCTATTAAAGGAGAGGAGAATATTCAGAAAGAGGATCCGCAATTTTACCTAGCAAAAGTACTTGTCTTTTCTCTTGAGTAATTCTTGTATCTAAAAGCTTTCAAACCAAATTAATAAAAACTATCCTTGGATCTCTGTTCTTGTGTTTTTATTCATAGAACTTTCGAATCCCTATATTTCCCTAACCAAATTTAGTTGTGTGAGTTCCAACTCCCACAATTTGGCGCCATCTGAGGGGACTCAGAAACTTTCTGACTCTTAAGAACCTCTGCAAATAAGATCCGAAGAGATGACCAACGATGAAGAGAAGAACGGTGAAGATGCGCGCAACACCAACACAGATCTCCCAAGAGCAACGGCAGATCCTCCACCAGCAAACTCGGAAGCCGCTCTAGAGACACTGACGGAGATGAAGAACATGCTAGCAGCACTACTAAAAAAGATGGAGGCGAGGACGAGCTAAACAGCTCAATGACGGAAAAGTTGTAAATGCTGACAACGGAGAGCCGAGCCTGATATCCGCAAGCCCGAAGCTTGGGCTCGGCCATGAATTTGATCGGAAGAATCGGGAGGCGACTCAACCTCAACATGACGACTCTCGACTTCTCAACACCCCGTGATGCACCGAGGACCATGGGAGGATTTCCACCAGCATGGCCTGACGAGCGAACGCCTGCGATGACCAGATCAAACACAACAGAGCCCCCCTCCCCCCCCGACTATTTTGAGGAGCGAGAGGGCCCAATGATGGAAGTAACCAACGCACCGATGCTAATTCAAGCGAGTGTTTTGATGGATCGTCCGCCACAATCATCATCAACGAGGAGAACCACAAAGAAGAGGATAACCATGGCAAAGGAGAATCCTCTTCGCCTCTGACGGGAGCGAGAACTAGTGGTGGCAATTTTGGCTCGGACCAAACTAGGAGCCTGACAGAAGAAGAGGAGAACCTTCTCTGGTTCTACTGCCCAGGTGCGAACCGTCCGATCTCAAGTACACAAGCTGACCAGCGCGGCGCCAGAGATAGATCGCATGTTTGAAAAAGCGCAAAATACTTTGTTCACAGCTTGGATCACTGAGACAAGGATCTATGACCCCGAAAATATCAAAATCCCATTCTACGAAGGGCCAATCGATCCAAAGGACCACATAACGGCTTTCTGCATAGCTATGAGCCGATCCAACCTGAGGGAAAGTGAGAGAGACGCTGGTTACTGCCTCTTTTTGTAGAACATATTAAAGGCGCAACCCTTCAATGGATTTCCAGGCTCAAGCGGAACTCCATCAACAGTTTCCAGCAACTGTCCACCATTTTCCTGAAGCGCTATTCTATGTTTATGGATCGAAGAGCCTCCGATGCCGATCTTTGGACCTTGGCCAAAGGACCAACGGAGACGTTAAAAAATTTCATGGGACGATTCAAAACAGTAATCTCAAAAGTCGAAGGCGTAAACGACAAAGCTACTCTGACCACCCTGAAGAAATCGCTATGGTACGAATCAGAATTTCGAAAGAAAGTCGCACTGAATGCACCGTTATCAATCCAAGACGCGCTACACCGAGCCTCAGAATTTATAGATAACGAGGAGGAAATTAATATTTTGTCCCAGAAGCACGGAGTAGCAAAGCCGACAAGAAGAAATTCCTCTCAAATTCAAAATCCGCCACATTTCCGGAAGAACAGCCTAGGAAGCGGATATGTACATTATGAGGGACCCCGATTCCGGGTACAACTACCAAGTAAGAGCTGGCCAAGACGAAACCGCGTGGAACACATGGACAAGAAGTAGCAGCACTTTTGACAAAAAGCCTACTGTGAACATCACCACCTCTACGGACATTCGACCGTAAATTGTAGGAGCCTCGGTGCAATACTCGCAAAGAAATTGTTAGCTGAGGAACTCGACGATAAAATCAATCTGAAAGATCTCGAACGAACCGAACTCCCTCACGACGAAGCATATCGGCCTAATGAAGACCCCCAAAAGGGGAAGAGAAAACGACGAGACGCCGCCAACGGGACAAAGGCATAAAATTAACATGATAATGGAAGGATCCCAACACTACATGGATACGGTGTCCGCAATCAAGGCGTTCCAGCGTAAGGCGGATGTTAGCACCAAATGGTTGGCCCCCGCCAATTATCCAAATGACGTGATTTTGTTCGAACAAAATGAAACAGTCGACATTGACCAGCCTTACAACGATCCTCTTGTTATCGAGTTGATCTAGGAGACCACGATGTTGCCAGAGTGCTGATAGATACGGGAAGCTCTATCGATATTATTTTTCGAGAAATGTTAAGGCGTATGGAGATCAATCTATCCGAAGTTACAGTAAAGCCGAAGCCACTGACCGGATTTTCAAGAGAAACAACGATGCCCCTTGGAACGATCAGACTACCCATTCGAGCCGGAGGAGTAACGAAGATCATAGAATTTTCTGTGGCAGATCATCCCGTGATATACAACGTAATCATGGGAATCCCTTGGATAAATTCTATGAGAGATGTCCCATCAACATACCACATGTGCATAAAGTTTTCGACGCCAAACGAAATCATAACTATTTGTGGAAGTCAAAAGGAGTCCCGAATTTGTTTTATGGCCGAGCATAGACTCAGAAATCCCGTAGCAGAACTTAACACAGAGACGAAGAAAGTCAATGTGAATCGGGAACCTGAGAATGAACTAGCCAACTTTAATCCGCATGGGAGTGTACGAGCTCGCTGACATGGCCGGCATTCCAGTACCAAGATTTTGGAACTCGGTTCACTTAAAGAAGTATTACCGCAAAGCTATGTCATCCATGAACTACGTGGCGGCTTGATCCCCGAAAAGGGTACGTAGACAACCCATTTTAGGATGGGTTCAGCTATCCCCCTCCTAAAAGGGGGGGAGGAGAGTGGTTACGTATACACGTATACTTCCATTTCTTGTAACGCGATCTTTCGCAGATATTAAGTCTTATCAAAACAGACACTTTGACATATTCATCATCTCGTAAAACGTAAAGTCTTATCAAAACAAATACTCTGATATGCTCATCATCTTTGTTGTTGCTGGCCACAACAACGAACTACTACATCCTTTACGGATCTTAACCACTACATATTTTACGAATTTAAGCGCGCTATATAAATACTCATGTCTACTATCGGAGTGGGCACGTTAGTGGAAATCGTGCACGTAAACCGAAGTAAACATTCGAAACCCAGCAACAATACGCTGGTCGCAACATCTCGAAAACATAGCGCTAAACGTATATCGTTTAGTGTGAGATATCTAAACATGTTTTTATCTAAACCCAGCAATCACACATTTCTTAACACGCTGGTCTTTAACAACTCAAAAACATAGTACTAAACGTATATCGTTTAGTATGAGATACTTAAACATGTTTTATCGAAATGGACATGTAAGTGGAGACTACATCGCATGCCCTAAAACCGAAGTAAATAGTCAAAATCCAGCAATCACTCATTCCTTAGCACGTTGGTCTTTAACATCTTAAAACCCAGTATACAATGCTTCATAGAACACTAGTACTTAGACACTTTGCGCAGAGTTGCGAGTTACTCTAACACACTTCGACTTACTAATCTACAACTCGTTACGATGATGAGTATGAAGCAAGGGCATCAAGTACAACATCCGGGTTCGAACGATGTGAACAATCTTTTCAATTTTTTGCTAGGTACCCTTGGAACCTGGCTCTTGAAAATTCTCACGAAGCAACAACATAGTTTTGGCTCGTCGCCTTGTCATGATAATCTCGGCACAGTATCTCGTCATGTTTTTCTCGGCAGAACACCTCATCATGTTTTCCTCGGTAAAACGCCTTGTCATGTTTTCCTCGGTAAAATGCCTCGTCAAGTATTCCTATGATAAAACGGTTTGGCGATCTAGGAAATGAAATAGCTCGGCATCACATCCTACTCAACGGCTCGACGATATGATCGAAGATACGGCTCGTCAATATAATCGAAGATACAGCTCGGCAATGTGATCAAAGAAATGGCTCGGTAAGTTGTAAATGCCAATTTCAGCTCGGCACATTGATCTCAGTAATGACGGAGAACCAAATCTGTGGAGAGCTAATTCTGCGGAGAGCCAAACCTGCTGAGAGCCAAACCTGCGGAGAGCTGAACCAGCGGAGAGCCAAACCTGGGGAGAGCCAAATCTTCGGAGAGTCAAATCTACGGAGAGCTAAATCTGCGGAGAGCCAAACCTGCGGAGAGCCAAACCTGCGGAGAGCCATGTTGGGGTTAGATTTTACCCCACCGAGATCAACAGTTGAGAATGACTAAGTAAAATATTGGGCCTAGCCAATCTGATGGCTTCATTGGCCGAACCGACATCTTTCCTAGCCGAACCGGTGCCTCGTTGGCTGAAACAACATCTTGTCAAACCAGTAAATTCGTTGGTCAAGACAAACTGATGAACCGACGAACCAACGAACCGATGAACTGACGAACCAACAAATCGACGAACCAACGAACCGCAGGCCGACCTCTCCTTTGGGATAACTGGCCGAGGTGATGTGCCAATGCTTCAACGGGCCGAGGCGACGAGCCAACCATTCGGTGGGCTGTGGTGATGACCCGAAGCGATAAGCCCATGGGCCAAGGCAATAGTTTCAAGCCTCATGAGCCGATCAAGGCTGCAGTTCGCCCTAGAAGATAGAGTTGGATAGCACGAATGTTTGCTGGATGAGGGAATTGGAAGTAAATCTAATGAGGATATTCTGGACATTCTCGGAGAGGCGGCATAACATATCTATAAAAGGAGAGGAGATCATTCAGAAAGAGGATCCGCAATTTTTCCTAGCAAAAGTACTTGTCTTTTCTCTTGAGTAATTCTTGTACCAAAAGGCTTTCAAAACAGCTTAATAAAAACCATCTTTGGATCTCTGTCCTTGTGTTTTTATTCATAGAAGTTTCGAATCCCTAAATTTTCCTAACTAAATTTAGTTGTGTGAGTTCCGACTGCCACACACTAGTCCAATTAAGAAGCACCCAAGGGTAAAGTTCGCGAGGTGTTAGTTGAAGAAGTATCCAAATTTTTTAGTGGAACACTTGGCTGTCCGAGAAGTCTTCTTACGCTATTTGTCGCTTCTGGTCGACACTTGGCTGGCCCTTTTGAACATGTGTCAACCAGAACCATGCCACATAGCTTCTTAAGATGATCTTTGTTAGTTTATAAATTGACCCTGGCCCCTTAGCACGTTTTTTCATAACTAAAAAGATAGCCAAAACTCTGTCGAATCAAAACCTTGGGCAAATGAGAGATTCCGACAAGTTAATCTAAGTTTGTAAGTTTGCTAGAGTGGTCGAGAGTGTAACCTGCAGTTGGTGAGCCATATATTCAAGTTAAATCTTGTTCTATCTCCTTACCGAATCTTTTGTCAAACTAGATCATTGTCCTTAACTTCAAGTGTTGTCCGAGCTAACCATCAAGTAGGATCATATCGTGCTAGTGGAAATCAAGTTTAGGAACCTCCAAACTAAAATCAGTAAGTTCCAGTAACATTGTTGTACAAATAACACTTTGTTGGAGGTTGATTTTACATGCAACCGGTAATCCGCATAAGCAGTCATCATGTATCTTTAATCCAGAGTTGGCTCAAGTTTTAGCATAACTTCCTCTGATTTGTACTAAGTAAAATCTTTGATTTATATTATGCATGTTGCTTGTTGTACTAAGGTATGCGTACGCGACTAACAAGTATGTGCATGCCTTCGTAAATCATTGTATGTTATTGTCTTGTTTGTTGCATGTAGTCACATAAGGTCGAAAGATTTATGTAGACTAGATTGTTCATGATGATAGGTATGCGACATATGAAATCTCTATGACCATAAGCATATATTGAGGATGTATCCGGTGTTTCCTCAAGGCCTCACCTTAGTGAATATGAGAAACCCTCGATTTGCAATGGTGGGAAAGCTCAGAGAGACTTGGTTAGCGACCATGGATGAGTGTTGCATGACGGTGTAGCCTGATGTGTTCCATCACAGTGGGGAACTCAGAAGTGATGTTCCATACTTAGAATTCTTTGTGACTTTAAGTTTGTGTGTTCACTCGGATGATGGAAGGAGGAACTATTTGTTACGTAAAGGTCATTAAGATGTTACATGGTATGGTTGTGTGCATACATGTTAAGAATTATCAATATTGTTAGGTTAGCTTCGGCTTGTACATAAGCTCTATGATTGTATGTTTGTATTATTGTTTGCTTGCACGTTATCGTATGATTGTTTGCATGTATGGTGTCTTGTTGATCTATATGATTCATGGATTGGGTTGGAGTTAATGCATGTTTAGAGGGATTCAGATTCACTAAGTAATCTGATTCTACTTGTTTTGTAAGTAACCATTAGGCGGGAACCTTAAGGGAACATAGGACAGATGGAGTCGAGTTTAATTCGCTTTTGTCAACATCGGATTGAAATATAAAGTATGTAAAAATCCTTTTGGCACTAGGTCGTGGCCTTAAACTATAAGACGAATAGATTTTTCGGTTATTATATAATGTATAAAGCATGTTTTGTTAAATCTACGAGTGTTGCTTGATATTATTCTTGTTGGGGTTAACAAAACTCAAGAACATTAAACGGTTAAAAAGCCCAAGAAGGGAGGAACGCCAGCGGTTACAAAGTAGCGGAAGATAGAAATTTACTACTTAACGGTAGAATCACAATACCAAAAGGTGAAGGGTTACGATAAGAAGTTTTTAAGGTCACGCAACAATCACTACACAACATTCATCCGTGGAGCACTAAAATATGCATAAAAGTTTGAAGATGTTACCAGTGGCTAAACATGAAAAGATATGTACCTCAACGGATGGTGCAATGTCAAGTACTATGTTAACAAATTAAGGCAGAGCACGAAAGAGCCTGAAGATGGAAATTTACTACTTAACGGTAGGATCACAGTACCAAAAGGTGAGGGTTATGATAATAAGTTTGAAGGTCGCACACCAATTACTACTCAGCATTCATCCGCGGAGCACTAAAATGGTCATAGAGATTGGAAGATACTATCAGTGGCTAGACATGAAAAAATATGTACCTCAATGGATGTCGCAATGTCAAGTATGTTAACAAATTAAGGCAGAGCACAAAGTGCCCGAAAGACTACTTCAGAGCTTACCGGTGGCAAGATGAGAATGAACAATGCAATTTGGATTCAAAACCCAATGGAAAAATTGAAAGAACGATCTGAACCATTGAAGAGATGCTCAGGGTATGCATATTGGAATGGTTGGGTATATAGGAGAGGTATATACCGTTAATAGAGTTCTTCTATAATAATAGTCACAATGTGAGCATTAGTATATCACCATACGAAGCACTGTATGGAAGGCCATGTCGAACCCCATTGTGATGGACAAAAGTAGGAGAAAGAAGTTTTTTCATACCCGAGCTTATTGAAGAAACCATGGACAAGTTCCATATTATCCACAGAACAAAGTAATATAAAAAAGGTCATAGACCGGCAAAAGAAATACGCGGATCAAGGGAAGAGGGAAGTAGTTTTTGAAGTCGGAGATTGGGTTTATGTCAACGTGGCTGCGCAAAAGAGAATGACCGCTTTCGGAAGATTGGAAAATTGGCAGTGCGTTATATTAGACCTTATCAAGTAATTGGAAGAGTCGGGGAGATGGCTTATGGTTGAAGTTACCATCAGACATGAACCTTCACCCGGTCTTTCACGTGTCTATGCTCTGAAGACATGTACGCGACCCAAGCACCGTAGAACCACATAGAATCAAAGATTTAAGAACATATCTCACTTACCCAGAAAGACCACAACGTCTTGGTGAGAGGCGTATTAAGAGACTAAAGAACCGATAAATTTTCCAAATTCAGTTATTTTGGAGAAAACAACATGGAGTAGTGGTGACATTGGAAGATGAAGAGAAGTAATGAGCCAAATACTCGGAACTATTTACAGAAGAAGGGACAGCACAAGCAAGTCAATCTGGAGAATCAGGCTAAAAATCAAAGTCGCCGAACCAAGACAAGTGCCATTGGAAATGCTCAAGGGAACCTAAAAAAGAAACTTTACTCGAAGAACATCTCAAATGGATCGAAGGAATTCACATTTGGTTCAGGGAAGTTAAAATTGGAAATACAAGACAAAAAGGATATGAACTAGTTGGATAAGTTCAAGTAGGGTAAAAGAGAGTAAAGGAAGCCAAATGGGTCGAGAGATTCTAACTCGACCCTAATTTTGGTACGGAAGAAATCAGTTGTGTTAATAAAGTACGAGTATGCATCGAACCAAAATGGTAAGGACAAAGGGAGATATGAGCAAACTAGTATAGATCAGTCACATAAGGGAAGAAGGAAGCCAAGGAAGTTATTTGTTTTGAGGAACTCAGAAGTTGGTACAAAGAAAGTTTGACGGGGTCAATATGGTATGACCGGCAGGCAACGTGGTACATACAACCAGTCATGACGGGTTGGAACGATAATCGGATCATAGAACTTTCATCATCAGTGGGATACGTGTCCAAGTAAGAAGCATTAAAGGATAAAGTACATCAGGTGTCGACTGGAGAAGCTTCTAAAATGCTCAGTGGAACACTTGGCTATCCGAGAAGCCTTTTTATGCCATTTATAGTTTATGGTCGACACTTGGCTGGCCTTTTTCCACATTTGTCGACCAGATTCATGCTACCTAACTTCTTAAGATGACCCTTGTTTGTTTATAAATATAATTTGGCCTCTAAGCATGCATTTTCCATAATCGGAAAGATAGCCAAAACGCTGTTGATTTAAAACCGTGACCAAAGGAGAGATTCCGACAAGTTTATCTAAGTCTGTAAGTTTGCTAGAGTGGTCGAGAGTGTAACATGCAGTTGGTAAGCCATAGTTCCAAGTTAAATCTTGTTATATCTCTTTACCGAACCGTTTGTTAAACTAGATCAGTATCCTTAGTTTCAAGTGTTGTATGAGCGAATCGTGAAGTACGACCAGATCATTGTAATGACTCTGATAATGGCTGGATTTTACCAAGGGAAATTCAGTTGGAATTATCAAGAGAAGGTCAAGATAAGCCTTTGGATCGAAACAAAAGAAAGTTGGGTCGAGTGAATTTCAATTTTCACTCGTAAGGACGGTTGATACGGCTAGGCCAAGATAGGTTGGAAACAAAGTTATAAGAGACCTTAAAAGGACATTTGGTCAAATAAAATCTCAGTTGGATCAGAGGAATTTAATTGTGGTTCGAGTTAGTTGACCGTATCGACGATACGGGGCAGATCGTGGGTCAAAAGGGTCGAGATTGAGACCAGAGAGCCAAATCAGGTTAGACACGTTAAGTAAAAGTAAAATAAAGCTAAGGAAGTAAATTTGGATAGAGAGATTATCAAGTTGGTACGAAGCAAGTGGAATTTGGGTCACGCGATACGTGAGGCAAAAACTCGGTAAGCCTTATACGATATAATGTGATCGAAATAGGACCAGATTGCTCCCAACCCGTTTAAAGGATTATGGAAAGGATAAAAAAGACTTATAAATATAGCTTGCATGAAGAAAAATCAGTTTGGTTCAAGAGATTAACTCGACGGCCGAAACGGACTGAATCGGGCAGTTTTTTCGAGAACCATGGGTAAGCTTCTGGGTGACTCACCTACCTGTGTGATACCTTGGGCGTGTGTCAGTTGTGTGTGGGCGTGTGTCAGCTTTGTGTGGGCGTGTGTCATCCACACACCTGGTCCTGCATCATAAGTAAGCACGATAAATCATTAAGCATGACAAATCAGTAAGCACGACAAATTGGTAAGCATGTGGTGTCGCGACCGTGAGCGATGAGTCACCACAAGTAGCTGGACGAAAATTTTCCTATAAATATGACCCAACTGCTCCCATTTTCGTATCCAAAAACCATAGCAAAGCTTTGCCCAAATATGACCGTGAACCGTGACCGTGAGCCGTGAACCGTGGTCCGTCGGGAAAAATTTAGGGTAAGCCTATTGAACCCAAACTTTCCAGTCCGACATGTTTTCACGTTCTCAGCATGAATATGATCTTAGTTTCTTAATCCAAAGCTTGGAACCACCACGAAACTTAGGTGAAAGTTTCGGCTGGATCATGAAGAAATAAGTCTAAAATTCGAAAGTGATCCTATTCGGTCTAGGTAAGATCTGTGATCTCTTGGATAGCTAGTTCACCTTAGAATTGTGTATTTTCCTATGGTCACTAGTGTGATCTGTTCCAACAGGTCCTAATTCCAAGTTTAATCAGAAACGTGGATAGAGATTTCTAAGTTAAACCATGACCTTCCATCAAACCAAAGGTGGGTCTTGGTGTATGTGTGTTGTTTTACTGCAAAGTAAGTATGAGTGTGCATGATTGCATTGATGCTTGATGGTTTCTCTGTGTTTATAAGTTATGCATTTGATTATTAAGCAGTGAGATTCTTTGACGATTAAATTATTCACTTGTTAGATTTTGCTTCAAAGCTCTAACTTGTGCAATACATTTAAAACTGAAATTGTGTTATATGCTTGGTTGCATTCACTTGTTATATTTCGCTTCAAAGCTCTAACTTGTGCAATACGTTTAAAACTGAAATTGTGTTATATGTTTGGTTGCATTCACTTGTTAGATTTTGCTTCAAAGCTCTAACTTGTGCAATACATATAAGAATAAAATTGTGCGGTGTGTTTATAAGTTTACTTGCAGCTTAATTGCCCTGTAAACAATATAAACTTGTGATGAACGCGGTAAGACTCTTTCCTATATACCGTGGCTTAACTAGTCCAAAAAGAGTACTAGTTTAAGTACACGAAGACACGGAGAGACGGAATTGCAGCCTAGGGCCGTGCACTGCATGACGATGCAGAATTTCCGGTGCGAATTCCATATTAGCATAAGGCCATTGGAATGATGAGGTATCATCAGTCATTTAGCCTTTGTGGCTACAGGCTGAGTGATGACTTCTGGTGTGATGTGAAGGGAAGTAGTCAATCGCGAAAGGCCTTAATAAAAACTTAAAGATTAAAACTCATAACTTGAAAGATGCATATATAATGCTTTCATTGCTTATGTTATGCATAATTGCGTGTGATTGTTATTTTGGGTTTTGGTTGGGAAATTATATGTATGTTAGGGGAGCCTGACTCACTAAGCAAATTAGTTGCTTACGACTCTGCTTGTTTTGCAGGTGACCATTAGCGGGTTAACCATACGGGTGTACACGAGGAACGCTAGGAAACCAACGGTAGTTTATGTTGTCTTTTGTAAATGACTAATGTTCAATATGTATGATAGCGTTTTGAGTACTAGACTCATTGCCGGCATGTATATACACTTTTGTGTCACGTTTGAGAACCTAAATATAATTATGTATAAAAATGCGTTCTTTACACTTGGGTTTCATGTGATACTAATCCCAGTCCGGATGAACTAACTAACGATCATACCTCGGGTTGAGAAGCTTTGAGTTGTGCGCGTTAGGGAATGTGTACTTGGATGTTTGGTCTAGGGTCTCTGGATGAATTCTGGAAACCTCGGATCAAATGTCTAAGTGTGCATCTGTGACATTTCCGGTCAATCGATGATCGGGGGTGTTACAATCATGGTGGTAGAAATCCAGTATATGAACAACGAAACCAAAACCAGTAAGTCTGGGTAACAATGTTGTGCTAATAACTATTGGTTGCAGGTTGATTTTACATGCAACTGATGATTTGCCCAAGAGGTTACCATGCATGTTTAATCCGAAGTTGGCTCGCAGTTTAACATAGTTTTCTGATTTTTACTAAGTATAAAATCTTTGATTTATATTATGCATATTGCTTCTTGTACTAAGGTGTGCATACGCGACTGTTGGGGTCAGAATCCACCCAGCTGAGATCAATGGAAAATGGCTAAGTATCAAAATACGATGGATCGGATGAAGCCATCATGGCCGAAGCTGTCTTGGCCGAAGACAGCTTGGCCGAAGACAGCTTGGACGAAGACAGCTTGGTCGAAGACAGCTTGGCCAAAGACAACCTGGCCGAAGACAATTTTGGCCGCGATAAGAGCTCCACTTCGGCAAGGCGAAAACCACTTCGGCATGAAGAGGATCACTTCGGCACGGCGAGACTTTGGCACGACGAGACTTCGACGCAACAGCACTTCGGCACGGCGAGACTTCGGTACAGCCTTCACTTTGGCAAGGGATCACTTTGGCGAGAACCACTTCGGCACGAAGAGGACCAATTCGGTGCAACACCACTTCGGTACGGCGAGTACCACTTCGGCACAAAGAGGTCCACTTCGGCCGTGATACGAGTCGACTTCGGCCGTGATACGAGTCCACTTCGGCATGATACGAGCTCACTTCAGCCGTGATACGAATCCATGTAGGCACAATACGAGCTCATTTCGGCCGTCATACGAGTCCACTTCGGCACGACACGAGCTCACTTCGGCCGTGATACGAATCCACTTAGGCACGATACGAGCTCATTTCGGCCGTGATACGAGTCCACTTCGGCACGGCACGAGCTCACTTCGGCCGTAATACGAATCCACTTTGGCATGATGCGAGCTCACTTCAGCCGTGATACGAATCAACTTAGGCACTATACAAGCTCATTTCGGCGTGATATGAGTCCATTTCGGCACGGCACGAGCTCACTTCGGCCGTAATACGAATCCACGTAGGCACGATACGAGCTCATTTTGGCCGTGATACGAGTCCACTTCGGCACGACAGGAGCCTAGTTCGGCCGTGATACGAATCCACTTCGGCACGATACGAGTTCACTTCGGCCGTGATACGAATCCACATAGGCACGATACGAGCTCATTTCGGCCGTGATACGAGTCCACTTTAGCACGACACGAGCTCACTTTGGCCGTGATACGAATTCACTTAGGCACGATACTAGCTCATTTCGGCCGTGATACGAGTCCACTTCGGCACGACACGAGCTCACTTCGGCCGTGATACGAATGCACTTTGACACGATATGAGCTCACTTCGGCCGTGATACGAATCCACTTAGGCACTATACGAGCTTATTTCGGCCGTGATACGAGTCCACTTTGGCACGACACGAGCTCACTTCGACCGTGATACGAATCCACTTAGGCACGATACGAGCTCATTTCGGCCGTGATAGGAGTCCACTTCGGCACGACACGAGTTCACTTCGGCCGTGATACGAATCCACTTAGGCATGATACGAGCTCACTTCGGCCGTTATACATGTCCACTTCGGCATGATACGAGCTCACTTCGGCCGTGATACGAATCCACTTAGGCACGATACGAGCTCATTTCGGCCGTGATACGATTCCACTTCGACCGTCATACGAGTCCACTTCGACCGTCATACGAGTCCACTTTGGCAAAACTTGGCCGGAGCCAATCCTGGCCGAAGCCAAGCTTGGCCGAACTCAGCTTGGCCGAACTCAGCTTGGCCGAAGTCATTTTAATACGAAGTTATTTCTATATGAAGCCGCGGCCGAAGCCAATTCCATACGAAGCCAAGCCTGGCCGAAGCCGAAGACAACCTGGCCGAAGACAAGCCTGGCCGAAGCCAAGCCTGCCGAAGCCAATCCTGGTTGAAGTCAACGTAGCCGAAGACGAAGTCGCAGTCGAAGCCAATTCCATATGAAATCATGGCCGAAGACGATGTGGCCAAAGTCATTTCTATACGAAGTCAGTTCTATACGAAGCTGCGATGGAAGTCATTACTACACGAAGCCAACGTGGCCGAAGACGAAGTCGCAGCTGAAGCCGATCCCATACGAAATCATGGCCGAAGACGATGTGTCCGAAGTCATTTCTATACGAAGTCAACAAGCCCATCTTCGGCCGACGTCAAGACGAAGGCCCATGAAGCCAAGCCGACTTAGCGAAACGGAAATCTGGAAGGATTTGGAAGTTTTCCTTTTCTCTTTGGAATTGGCCTGGCCGACTCAAGGTAGTATATATATATCTATGTACATCTCTTGAAAAGGGGATCCGCAATTTACTTAGCAAAACCCTAGACTTTTTCCTCTCAAACTCTTGTACGCAAAAGTTTTTCGAAACAGCTTAATAAAAACCATTTTTGGATTTTTGCTTTCGTGGTTCATACGGAGAAATTTCACCCCTCTTAATAAATATTCGACAAATCTAATTGTGTTGATTTTGACTATCAGAGCGACTAACCAGTCCATGCATGCCTTAGTAAACTAATGTATATTGTTTTGTTGTTTGTTGCATGTAGTTACATAAGATTGAAAATGTAGACTAGATTGTTTGTCATGATAGGTATGCGGTATATGAAACCCATATTACCATAAATATATAGCAAGGATGTATTATGTGCTTCCATAAGGCCTCATCTTAGTGAATATGAGAAACCTTCAATTCGCAACGGTGGGATGGCTCAGATAGATTTAGTGAGCGACCATGGCTGAGTGTAGCACGACGGTATTTCCGATCTTTCCATCACATTATGGAACTCATAAATGATGTTCCGTACTTATATGTCTTTCTGACTTTAAGTATGGGTGTTCACTCGAATGATGAAAGGAGGAAGTATTCGTTACGTAAAAGATCTTTAGGATGTTGCATGATATTGTTTTGTGCATACATGTTAGAATTATCGGTACTAGCATGTTAGCTTCCGCTTGGCATAATCTCTATGACTGCATGTTTTGTATGATTGTTTGCTTGCAAGTTATCATGATTGTTTGCATGCATTATTTCTGGTTGATTTATGATTCAAGTATTGGGTTGGGACTACCAGACTCACTAAATAATCTTATATTACTTATGATTTTACTTGTTTTGCAGGTAACTATTAGACTGCCATAGTAGAGTTTAGTCGACTTTTATAAATCTAGATTGAAATATAAAGTTTGTACAAAATCTTTTGACACTAGGCCGTGGCCCAAACTGTAAGACTTGTTTGGATTTATCTTTTGGCACTAGGCCGTGGCCCAAACTATAAGACTTGTTTGGATTTATCGGTTATTATATTATTTATAAAGCATGTATTGTTAAATCTACTAGTATTGCTTCATATTAGTCTTGTCTGGACTAACGTAACTCAAGAACATGGAACGTATTGAAAAGCCTTAAGCCATCACTTTTGGCAGAAATTTCTTCATAATTTTCTTCTAGTAATGGCTGAAAGGAAGATTCTAACTTTTTCCAGTTTCTATTTCACCATTTTTTCTAAGCACCATTGTTATTTGATGGTAACATTCATTTGCATAATGATATATGCTGTGAGACTTAAAAAATTTTGCATCACAATTACATGCGTTAGAAAATTCAAATTTACATCATATTTTCTTTGTGGTAGTGGATAACGTTATTTCGAACTTTTGACTTAGGGTTGTCTTCTCCTCTCTAGAGTAGCTCCCTAGAGTAGCTCCGTTTCAAGATGCATGAAATCCAACCATATTGATGTATATGATTGTTTGCATGAATAGTTGTTTGCAACATTCTTCCAAGCAGAGCCAACCCTGTCATTTGAAAGGCTCCAAAACCCAAACAATTTTTGTGATCTCTTTTTAATTTTATAAAAAAAAAAAAATAGTGCATTTCATGTTTCATTAATTCATACAACTTTACCAAGGAAATCTTACAAAAATTTGATAACCCTAACTAATATATATTTTGAGGCCCCAAGTGCATGCTTCATGTGCTTGTGTTAGGACAGACTCTACTACAATTGATAATGTTGCAATTTTATTTTATTTTAAATTTCTGAATTCATGCCACTAAAAAATCTGGTCATGAGCCTCTATGTCTTCTTCTTCAGGATTTGTTCCCACATGAGGATTTCTCTATGTCTTCTTCTTCAAGACTTGTTCTCACATGAGGATTCTTCTATGTCTTTGATGATTGGTCAGATTTTACTCTAAATCTAACAATCCTAACCTGCACACTATAAAAAAAAATAGGGGATGAGAGACTCCCTAAAACATCACAAAATAGTTGCAATTTGCGACTACTTATGGACTAAAATAAATAGTCGCAAATTGTTGGTCGCAAAATAAAACAGTCGCAAAGTAGTCGCCTATTAAAGACTAATTTGTGACTGTTTTAATTCGTCGTATATATACGACTACTTTGACACTAACAAGAGTAGTCGTATATTAACGACTAAATAGGGACTACTTGAAATTTGCGACTACTATATGACTAATTATGTGAGTCGTTCTGTGGAGACTAATTTGTGACGATATTTTTAGTCGTATATTTGCGACATTTTTAAAACTAATATGGTAGAGGCTAATGAGCATCGATGGTCGCAAAGTCGTCACGTATTAACTACTAAAATGCCACCCGTTTGTTGGTTTCCTCAATGTTAGTGTCGCAAATCAGTCACAAATTTGCAACGTTTTTGCAACCTTCTTAACCAAAGATAATATATATATATATATATATATATATATATTTTATATATTTTTCGAATTAAAAAAGATAAAAGTAAATTAAGAAGAAGCTGAAAGTTACAATACTAACAGACAAAAGAAACTTAGTCTTTAACATGACATCGTAAACAAGTTCTGAAACATAAACTAAAAATTCTAAACATAAATATAAGTTCAAACACATAAAAAATAAAATTTTAAAATGTTTATGGCTAGAGTTTTGTGGCAGGTGTGCTGCCTGGTGCAGGAGGTGGTGCGGTTCCTGGTGTAGTGGTTGGTGCATTGGCTGGTGAAGTATCCAAGAGTGATGGTTGACTCATGAAAGCTGCAAGGCGAGGATTAGTGTTTTTCAGGTTCTCCATTTCAGATCCGAGATTGAGCTTGCCGTTACTCCTCATGACATCGCGCATTATCCTCTTCTTGTTCAGCTATCTTACGACGAGCTGTCTGAAGTTGTTCTCGAATTTCTAAAAGTGATGACGTAGAAGAGCTTGAATAAATTTCTTTTCTTTTACCTTTGCTGATCATCTCACGAAGTTTTCCAAGTCCAAAAGGGATCCCTTTCTGATATGTTTGAGTACACTAATATAACAAAAAGACAGATTGATAGTCCACCAAAACAGATACAATGCTTAAGAAGATTTTAAAAACAAGTATATACATCCGAATGATTCATAACCAATATATAACAGAATTATTCATAACTAAAAAACAAGTAAATATATCAGAATGAATGATACTCCCAAAGATTCTTAACCAAAAATAGAATGATTCACAACATATTCAGAAGACCCAATTGACCCATTTACAGTCCATACACTTTGAATCACTGAATCTAGCTAAAGTGTTTCAACCTATGCTAACAATTCATGCTCACCAAACAAAGACATGAATTATTATTTATACTCAGAATGGACCAGTTAATGAGAAACATAAATAGAAGATGAAACCAAATTCAGACAAGAATAGAAAACAATCATATGCTAAGAAACCAGACAATGCAAAACAAAGACAATCCTATGATAATAAACCAGAAGATATAGGAAATTACCTTAAGAAAGATGGAATTCTTTTCTTCAATGGTGAGGGTCCGGTGAGTAGAATTTTCAGACGAGTTCTCTGAGGTTTCTGGACCATCGGCAGCCTGTTGATCCATGACATCTATTAGGTTCCTCTCATAGGCATCAGCTGCTTGTTTGGCTTTGTGATTAATATAACTCCCATCCGCCCTTGTATGTGTCCTCAAATACACTTCTCCAAAAGAAACAGGACGCCCTAATTCCTCCTCCTGTGAAGGTACAAAACACATATTAATTAGATGTAGGTTGTAATTAGAAAGGAAGGATAAAGGTTTTACCATATCTTGTTGAATGTGCAAGTAAGATTTTTTCCCGGAAATATGTTTGTGGACTCCTAGACCGCCACGATCAGAGTTACAGGCTGTGAAGCCGTAGAACTCCTCTCCATTGCATCCGGAGTGTTCCAATGCTTCCACATTTCTTCCCAAAGCGTGGAGCCAATCCAAGGTGGTCTTTCACCACTGTTCTTAGCCTGGCTCACTATTCCTTTCATCCGCTTTTTGGCAATCTTCAAGAATTTTGCCTTCACAAGCTCAGTTATACCGATATCGCAACAGTACTTCCGCTACACATTATAATATTAGTAAGTAAGATGATAGTGAGACATTATAACTGAAATATAAAACAATTAAAAGCAAAAAATATTATGACAAACGTTCTGAAATATCTTTCTTGGATGTGTATATGTGTAACCTTCCTGCTAAAGTAAGGCAATCACACGAGTCGATTTTCCTTTGTTCCGGATAAACCTATTACATGAATATAAACAGAGGTTAAGTTAAAGTCATTTAGTCAGACTAAGTATCTTAAAGAATAAAGTGAAACATATACAATGATAAAATAATAATGCAAACCGATACAATGATGCAAACATATACAATGCTTAGTTCTTTTTCTCTATATCATTTGTGCTTTGTAGTAAGACCATGGTCAGTTAAAACAGGTAGAATGCTATAAATAATCCTCATGAAACAGACACAATGATGCAATCATATACATTTATGCATGAGCAGAACATGATGCATATACTAAACCCAATGATCTACTTAAATTACTCTCGCCAAATACTCAAACAATATACACAATAGTTATGGAAACAGTACATAACAAATCATGTCGTATTATACAAAACATTATAGTGTACAAAACAATCAAAATAGATAAGCAAACAATATAACTTACTTACACAACTAGTATCCATTGCTTTCAACTTCACACGATGAAGAAAGAACATAACAAGTCAGGCAAAAAAAACCTTGTAGAGTAAACACAATGAAGAAAACACAAACATAGAGCTAAGCTTTGGAACCAGAACTAGTATATTTCCATTAACACAATGAAAACTATTTTTTACACAATGAACCAGAACTAGGAGACTCCTATTACTAAATATGTCCATTAACCATGATTTCTAGAAAAAAAAATTTCATAAATCAAAACCGAATAACAAAACATCGTAATCTTAATAAAAGGACTAAACTTTCTAAAAACAATCACATCTAAAACTAAAAGGGTAAGCAAATTTACCATGTGGTCTTGAAGTCTGGGATAGGATGCTCACTCATTAGTGGTAGATTGTCTTGGCCAGGAAGAGCCAAAAGATTATCTAAGAGCTGCTCGTAGTCTTGCAGTTGTGGCTCGGAAGCATCAACTGCTTGGTCACAATTTTTTCGGACGTTTAGTATATGGCTATGGAAGATAACAAACTTGATCAGTTTGAGACCCTGCCGGTAAATTAAATTTAAAAAGAGAAGTTTATAAATATACAAACATATGCATATATACTAATTAGTTAATTAAAACATGAAATATGTACCTAAAATAATTGGTTCGTAGTTTTGATATCTCCGTGATGAGAGCATGTCAACAATGCCTCCCTCGCTTTTTCGAGTGCCTTTTCCAATCGTAGAGTCAAACCATTCACAATATTTAAATTCACGAATCCTGGATACTGGAGCTCTATGATATTTTCTATGGTCTCATAGAAATCATCCTCGTCAGATGCTTAAGAATAATATTATCCTCGGACACATATCCCATAATTCATTGTTTTTCTCGTGACTCGTGACTACGCGTGTGAAACAAATACCCTCTTGTAAAATACATGGGCCACGATCTGACTTTCTTTTCAGGATCTTCCACTATTTCATGAACCCAAGTAGAAAAACTTTCTTGACTTTTCATTGCATACACCTATATATTAGAAAATATTTCAATAAACATAAGAAAATACTATTTAATAATGCAGTCGGTGGAAATACATACATATTGGCGAACCCAAGTATTGAAATCTTCATCTCTTTTCGCCGTGACCTCAACATCAGATAGTTCCGGATAGGTAAATCGAATTTGCGCATCCAACACTCTGTGTTACCAATAACAAAGATGTGAATGACTAAACTTTCTTTCAAAAAATATAAAAATTACAGAAAAATTAATGTAGACAAATGAGTTATACCTTTCAAGCGGCCGAAAATAGTCACAATTCTGCAAAACATATGAATGTACACATTTATAGTCTTTCTCGCTTAACCAAAATTCACTGCATTTGCCACTTGGACGATATACTTCAGTGAATATATCTGGTACCGGTACAGTATATACGGGTACTTCACCTTCATCATACCGTCTTGACCTGAAAAATTAAATCTTATATATAATTTGAAGCAAATACTGATATCAATAGCATAATTAATTACTATGTAACTTATTACCTTCTCCTGCTAGTGTAGAAATGTGCGAGACAAAGTAGTGTTCTGAGAAATAAGATATCTCATCATTCATGTATGATTGAACTATTGATCCCGCTGGATATCTTTTGTTCTTCGTTTTGCCTTTCAGATGTTTGAAAAACCATTCGAAGGGATACATTTACCTAAAGTGCACAAGACCACCAAGCTTCGCTTCGTATGGTAGGTGGATAGGTAGGTGCTCCATCACATCAAAGAAAGAAGGTGGGAAGATTTTTTTCCAAATTACACAAAATCATGACAATGTTCTCCTTCAGAATTTGGATGTGCGTTTGATCCAATGATCTACTGCTTAGGTCACGGAAAAATGCTCCAATCCCTACATAAATATCGTGACTCTATAAATGTCATTATTAATATCCATAAAAGATGATAATAGAAACATATATGATAATGTATATATACATACCTGATAATGCAAGGTGTACGTTACGCGACAAAAGTTCTGCAAAGACAAATGGAAGCAATCATTCCATAAATACATGGTAGTCGTGACTTTTCATTCCGAAAAACTTTACACCATTGATCTCTGCACAACTGGCTAAATCTGCTACATAGCCATCTGAAAATTTAACCTCATTCTTGACCCATTGTAGTAAGCATTCTTTCGCTTTTGAAGTCAATCTCCAAATAGGAAATGGAGCTCTCCCGCGATCATCGACATGCAAATCTTTTCGAGAACAAAATCTTGTGATATCCAATCTTAACTTCACTGTGTCTTTTTATCTATCTTTAACATTCATAACAGTATAAATGATGTTATCGAAAAAAATTTGTCGATATGCATCACACCAAGATTGTGTCGTAGATTCAGATCGGTCCAGTACGGTATCTTCCAAAAAATGCTTTCTTTATGCCAATTATGCCAGTCTTTATAGCCGTCCGGTTTTTTGTATATCCGTTTCCACCACAATCAAATGTTTTAGGTGGTTCAACATGCCGTATATGGTCATATAACACTAGTTCACAGTCAACGATTGAGGTGGGTAGTCGTTCATTGCGTGATTTCCCTTCAAAAAATTTACTTTATTGTTCCGTAACGGATGATTGATAGGAAAAAGTCTTATGTGACAGTCAAACCAGCATGTCTTCCTACCAGTCGGGAATTGGAAAGCATTTGTCTCATCCATACAAATTGGACACGATAATCTTCCATGTGTCGTCCATCCCGACAACATACCATATGCCGAAAAATCGCTTATCGTCCACAACAAAACATCTTTAAGGTTTAAGATTTGATCTAATGACACATCATAAGCCTCAACATTGTTATTCCATAACTCATTTAACTCGTCGATCAGTGGTTGGAGAAAAACATCAAGACAGGCCCGTGGATGATTTGGTCCTAAATTCAAAACGGTAATAAAAACAAATACTCACTTTTCATGCACATATCTGGGGGTAAGTTGTATGGTGTCATCATCACAAGCCACAACAAATGGTTTTTTGACATACCAAAAGGATTAAAACTGTATGTACATAATCCCAGATAAACATTTTGCATTTTCTCTGAATGCATCATTTACCATCCCAGCATAAACATTCTCCCCCCATCATAATTTATTGGTTGATTACCACTAGTAAAATCTACATTATCATAATGACTACTCGTTCTTACCCCAACCACATCATAATCTTCACCATGTTCAGACCACACATAATATCCTTGCATAAATCCTCTACTACGCAAATGCTTCGAAACTGTCCTTGCTATCTTTAAACTGGAATTTTGACATTTAGCACAAGGGCAGTAAAACGTACCTCCACTGCTTAGAGCTATTGACTGGCTACTTGCAAAATTCATGAACTGCTCGACCCCTTCCAAAAATTCACTTGAGAGATTATTTGTGCGTGGATCTATTCTATTATACATCCAATCTCGGAAAGAATTCCACATCTTTTTTTTGTTGCTCTAGTTTTTTTTTCTCTGTATTTTTTTTTATCATCTATGATTTTGAATATGATGAATGATAATGATCGTTGCTCCTTTTATAGGGAAAAGTTTTGTCACTGATTTGCGACTACTACAAAACAGTCACAAATATGTTACGCGTTTACCACTTATGTACGACCACTTTGGGACTACAATCAAGCGTCACAAAAGTTTGGTACGCTACCTAACTTTCATATTTTCCACGTTTTCACCAACTTTTACTGACTCATTTGTGACTCAACTGGCACGATCAATACACGTTGCAAATAAGTAGCAATTTTGGGACTAATTAGTGACTACATTTTCTGACTAACATAAGAGTCGCTATATCGTCGCACTTTGCGACTCTTTTGCGACTGCATTTGCACAGTCGAATAATAGTCTTAATTCAGTCGTTAATTTACGCTATTACACGGCTACATTTTTGGTCGTAAATATGCGTCTATACCGATGGTAGTCGTTTATTAGTCGTAAAATAGTCATTAATTCGTCACAAAATTTTGCGACAAAAAAAAGAGTCGCAAAAAGTAGTCACTCATCCACTATTTTCTTGTAGTGGCAAGTGCACAACAAATCAATTGTAGTATGTTAGGAATCGATCCTACAGAGACTTTGAATGGACAATAGTAATCCAAAAATAAGAATAAAGCTAAGTAAAACATATTTTTGTGGGGGGGGGGGGGGGTTAAATGCAAGTAAATAAAAGCTGTAAATTAAAATTGATGTAAACAATAAAAGAAAAGCGTTGAATTTTTCAGGGATTTCTTAGGGATTCACAGATCGTTTTTCCTTTGTCATAGAACTCAAATCACTATGATAAGATTAACCCACTCTCGTGGCGATAACCATCTATGTTAAACTATCTTATTAATCAACTCTCGCAGTCAATAACATAGCTAAACATGAAATTATTATCAAGTTCGATTGTTCATCTAACTCAGTAACTCAACTTTTCAGGGATTAAATGCAAGTAAATAAAAGCTGTAAATTAAAATTGATGTAAACAATAAAAGAAACGCGTTGAATTTTTCAGGGATTTCTTAGGGATTCACAGATCGTTTTTCCTTTGTCATAGAACTCAAATCACTATGATAAGATTAACCCACTCTCGTGGCGATAACCATCTATGTTAAACTATCTTATTAATCAACTCTCGCAGTCAATAACATAGCTAAACATGAAATTATTATCAAGTTCGATTGTTCATCTAACTCAGTAACTCAACTATCGCAGATTAAAGTGCTAGATCCATTAGACATCATATAAGAACAATAACTCAAGTAGTGTGCAAGCCGAAATTGTTCTATAGTCAATCCCTTGATGATTAGTAATGAAATATGCAATAAAATAAGATCTAGATGAAGAACAACTCTAACTTTTCAAGAGCGCCACTCTAATTGTTAAATCTTATCTATCGAACCATGCATGAGATTCCCTTTGAAAATTCCCTAGTCCCAACAATGAAACTACTCAGACATGATCATGCATACCAAAGCAAAAGCAATAGAAAACATATTCATTAAGAGTAAAAGGGTTCAGAAAACTTCTCCGTATAGGTACAAGAGGTGAGATCTCCCTTATCGAACAAAATAAAAGAAAACTAAAAGACTTTGGTGATGAAAAAAAATTTATCAAGCTTCAAAAGAATGATGAAAACTTGGTATTTTTGTGGCTGATGTAGAGATTATATAGGATAGGGTTCGAAACTAGGGTTATTTCTTTAGGAATTAGGAGACAAAATCGAAAGAAAAAAAATTCATTTTTTCGGGAGGGGCGATTGATCGATCGCTTCATAAAATTCTTTTTCAGCCAAATTTCCGTGAGTGTGATCGATCGATTGTGCTTCATGTGCTCTGCTTGCTTCTCCTCGAACCTTGATAGACCAGTCTTCCATAAATTGATCATATCTTGAGATCGCACCGTTTGATTTTTACGATCTAATATGGAAATCTAAGCTAACAATATCATATATCTTGTGGTTAAATTTGAGATTCATCCAACAGTGGAAAGGTCTCCATCTGATGTGAAATGTTTGATGCTTATGATCTGTTCTATCTTCAAATTGCTTGTTTTGCATTTTTTTTTTTGTCCAATTTGCTCCACTTTTCTGTAAATACTCTAAGATCCACATAAACAAGAAAAGTAGTCATAAAATATCAAAACCAAGTAGTTTCTTTATTAAAAATCTATTAAAAACACAATAAAAATGGTAAAATCTAAGATATATCAATTTTCTTCTTCAAAATTTGTTCCCACATGAGGATTCCCAACTCTAGGAGATAATCCCTCCACAATTTGATGACCTTTATTTAAACTTAGTAGCTTTTGCTGTATCTCGATGATAATAGTTTGGCACAAACCATGTTTTATCACAACCTTCGTATCATCTTATATATCAATGGAATGCTTGCCAAATTTTCTTCTATTTATTACCAACTAGTCCCACCAATTAATATCATAATCACAAAATTCAATGGGTACAACTCATACTTTATTTATTTATTAGTATTTATTTATGAGTAATTTAAGCACTAAAAACCAAACTTAATCTTCTTTTTCCAATATGGATGTTAGTTTCTTGTAATTGAGGAATTTTCAACTTCAGACTATCCAAGTTTTCATCAGTTCGAACCATGCTTTCCCTAACACGTCGTGATCTTCTAGGATTCTCTATTGAGAATGGTCATCATCATTGTAATAACCAATCTTTACTTCATTTTAACGAGCGCTAATTGATTTTGGTTGAAATCTTGGTCTCCTAGGCATATTATGCAAATGTTGTGTCTTTTCTTGTAGTTGATCTAACCTTTCATGGATAATCTACTACATTTTTCATATTAGCGCTTGGATTTGAAAATTTGGAATTTGGATTGTTTTACCTCCTTGTTTGTGTTATTTCCCTGGTTATTAGACATGTTTAAACATGCAAAATAGTGTTATAATTATAAAACAATTACCTCACCATACTCAATATTCACTCACTAAATTTTTAACTTAATTTGGCTTTTACACTTTGATGTTCTTCCATTCTTGTCTTTTTTCATCTCTTGTAATCCTCCAAGACTTTTTATAGAATTAATCAAAACGCTCCAAAATGTTTCTCCATAGTAATCCAACAAATATACCAAGGAGATCGAAAGTCTTTATGCGAGGATAAGTAGATCTTTAAAGTATATTTCACACAAATTTTTACAACACAAAAGTTAGAAAAAAAAAATCATAGAAAGTAAAATATATACATAACTTATCATATTTTTCTTCGATTCTTTTTTTTTAACTTTTTTTTTCCTTTTAGGGATTTTTCTTTTTATTGTTGGATTTTGAGAAATAATAAACAAAAACATGAAACAGAATAATGGAAGATAAGTACATGAATATACAAGATGAAATAGAGATAACAATAAGTTTTATTTTACCTAAACTCTATTAGAAGTTTTAGTAAGGTTCTTTTTTTAACGTCTAATTGATTCATTGATTTGAAATCGGATACAAAAATTAATATATCCATCGTACAATAAAAAAAAATAAAATACAAATACACATCAACAAATACATAATTAATCATAATAATTAACGATAAAGAAGTGAATTTACACCATACTTTCGATAGGAAAGCCTTACTCGCTAACGGATTAATAAATCCATTTTTTTCCTTCTTTAGAGTCAATCCCAATGTAATGAGATCGTTGTTCTTGGCTATCATCTCTTGGATAAAATTCCATAATCATCTAGAATTGTCGATGATGCTCGATATCTTCTCTTTCACTGATTCGCTGCATCTCCATAAACGTGGTTTTCTTCGATTCCATATTCGCCTATCAAGACACCAAAATACTTTTCGGATTTCATACTTAATCCCTTCAGCAAAATGGCATCGGGATGTCGGGCATCATGGAGAATCGCAAAATTCTTCACGGAGATAACCGGTTCAACGTGGGTAAAGTCAAAAAACTGATCCACTTCAACAAACCAAGAATAAATCGCATCCAATATTGGAAAAATTGCCAGAAATAAAACTGTTTCCAATCACCAATAGAATCGCCTTTGAAAACCATCGTCAATTGCTAATGAAACCAACCAGAGTAACCACGAAAAACCGGCGAGAATCGATCTGAAAAACATTCACAAAGAGAGAGATTATTAAAAGTAGGAACAATCGTGTTGAGATGAGCTAGGTTAATGTATATACCCAATATGAAGTAGTTATATATATATGTGTGTGTGTGTGTAAATCGTTAATGTGAAGACACACAGTTTTCCGCCGTACTTTGACATGGTATCAGAGCCAAAACCCTAAAATAGTTGTCTTCTCTTTCACGACAGCTTTCTCATTTATTTCACTTTCGTTGTGTTTGACCTCTTTAAATTCGATCTCTTCTTCGGGTTTATCTTCTTCTTTGTTTGATCATGAGCCAATTGCTCGACGTTTTGATCATATTTTAACAGAGCCAATTGCTTTTATTTTTGATTCGTACACGTTCGAGGCCAATTGCTTCGTCGTTGTTCGTAGTTCTCTCTCTATAATTGATTCGTTGGTGTTTGTTTGGGCGTATAATTGATTCGTTGGGGTTTGATTGAGAAGTCGCTTGCTGTTCATCGTTGATTGTTCTCGCTTGCACCATTTCCTGTATTACACATGATATTGTCTGTGTCACACACAATCTGCAAGATGATTCCTCATATGATTACATCTCTTGATCGTGAGGGTTTGGCATTATCAGATTCGCAATGGAATCAGTTGGTTCAAATTTTGAAACCCACACCTTCTGGTCTTTCTGGTATAGTTATCGATACCGGTGCCTCTCATCATCTCATATGTTTTTTTAACACTTTGATTGATGTTGTTGATATTTCCCCATGTCCTGTCGGGTTACCCAATGGGACTATGACTTTGGCAACTAAGCGTGGGAAATTATGTTTGGGTGGTTCAGTTACATTGTCCATTGTTCTCTATGTTCCCACTTTAACCAACACGTTGCTCTCTGTTGCTCGGTTGCTTAAAGAGAAGTCTTGTATTGCGATTTTCACATACAAGTTTTTTTATGTGCAAGACCGATATACGAGGATGCTGATTGGAGCTGGTGATGAGTGTGATGGGGTTTACTACTTCCGAGAGGCTATAGTGGGTCAAGCTAATTCAGTAGGCGTTCTTGGGAGGTGTGGGGTGTGGCATTGATGTTTGGGGCATCTTTCTCTATATATGTTTTCCCACTTGTCTCGTTTTATTGATGTTGGATCTAAGGATCAGTTTTCTTTGCCTTGTGACATTTGTGTTCGGGGCAAATAACCTCATTTGAGTTTTTCGGATAGCAATAACATTTCATCTTATTGACTGCGATGTCTGGGGTCCTTACAGTACTCCCTCTTCCTCTGGTGCTTCTTATTTTTTCACCATCGTGGATGATTACTCACTATCAGTTTGGGTGTGTTTGATGAGTGCTAAGACTGAAATTAATGTTCTATTACGTAACTTTTGCATCATGGTAACTCGTCAGTTTCAAACGAGTGTTTTCATGATTCGCAGTGATAATGGGACTGAGTTTATGGGTCTGAAATCGTGGTTTAATTTTCAAGGAATAGTCCACCAAACTTCATGTGTAGATACACCACAAACGAATGGTCGAGTTGAGCGTAAACATCGTCACATCTTAGATGTTGCACGTTCTTTGATTTCAGGCAGATTTGCCATTGGAGTTTTGGGGAGATTGCATTCTCACTGCGTGTTACTTGATAAATTAGACTCCATCATCGGTTTTATCTGGTAAAATGCCACATGAAGTCTTGTTTGATCAGCCTCCTTCTTTAGATCATCTTCGCATTTTCGGTTGCTTGTGTTACGCACATAAAGGCACTGTGTTACACAAAATTTTGATGAACGAGCTTCTCGATATGTGTTTCTTGGTTATCTCTATAATCAAAAGGGTTGGAGAGTTTATGATCTTGATAACCGAGGGCATTTTTCCCTTTGCCACGTCTCCTAAGTCCTCGGTGGAAGAGTCCTTATCACTGGTGTCATCGCCATCTCTATTAGCTTTTGATACAGAGGATGCGTCTAACTCTCCTAGAGATACAGAAAACAGGGGGAGTTCTTCCCCGTTGTCGCCTTCTCCTTTGACGAGTCTTGCTATCGATTCTTCTAATACACCACCGGATATTCCTGCTTCTTCTTCTGAGATAGTTGAAGCAATTTCGGATTCAGTAATAGGCAGTGTGTCAAACAGAATCTGCGTTGTGTCAGACAGAGGTTGCGACAGTGCTGATGTTGTGTCAGACAAGACAAATGTTGTGTCAAGACAAGCCTGATGTTGTGTCAGACAACGTCTCTTCCGTACATGCAGAAGTGGTTGAACTGTTAGGTAGAGGTTATCGGACAAAGATACAATCAGTTCTCCTCGAGCCTTATCTAACATTCTCGGCTCAAGTTCCTCAAGAAGACCCCACACACTCTGCGCTCCAGTCAGCTCCCGATCCGTCAGGTACTCCTTACCCGATTGCCAATTACATAGGTTCTGCTAATTTTTCAGATTCTTTCAAAGTGTTCCTCACAAATGTCACTGCCATCACGAAACCGCGTACTTTCAAAGACGCCATGGAATTTGAGGTTTGGCGTAAGGCCATGGGTTTCGAAATTTCTGCTTTGGAAGATAATGAAACATGGGAGCCTACTAATTTACCACCAAATAAGCGAGCTATTGGGTGCAAATGGGTCTTCAAGATCAAGTTTAATTCTGATGGTACGATTGAGCGCTATAAAGCGCGGTTGGTTGTTCTTGGCAATCGTCAGGAAGAAGGTATTGATTATGATGAGACTTTTGCTACGGTGATTAAGATGATCACTGTTAGAACCTTTCTCAATGTGGCTGCTTCCTGTAATTGGGAACTTCATCAGATGGATGTCCACAATGCGTTCTTACATGGTACTTTGGAAGAAGAAGTTTACATGAAACCACCACCAGGATTTCTCACTTCCGCCCCTAACCAGGTGTGTCGTTTGGAAAAGTCTCTTTATGGTTTCCATCAGGCTCCTCCTTGTTGGTTTGGTACTCTTCAGATTGTGCTTCTGTATTATGGTTTCCGTCAATCTGCTTCTGACTACTCGTTGTTCTCTCTTGTGTGAGGCTCTACGGAAATCTATCTTCTTGTTTACGTTGATGATTTGGTCATTGGTGGAAATGACTCTGCTTTGATATTGGCCTTTAAAACTTATCTCAGCAGTCAGTTTCATATGAAAGATTTGGGCTCCCCTCGTTACTTCCTTGGTATTGAGATTGCTCGTAATGCAGAGGGGCTGTTTTTGTGTCAACGAAATATTATTTGGATTTTATTTATGTGGCCGGACTCCTTGGTTGTCGCCCTACCGATATTCTCATTGCTCAAAATCATCGTCTTGCTCACTCTGTGGATGAACCATACGGTGATTCTTATCAATATCGCCGCATTGTTGGTAAACTTATTTACCTTACTCTTACACGTCCTGACCTTTCTTACTCGGTCCATATCTTGTCTCAGTTTATACAAAAGCCGAGTAATGCACATTGGGAAGCTGCACTTAAAGTCCTTTGATATTTGAAAGGGACGCCTGGTCAAAGATTGTTGTATAAAGCCAGTACTGATTTGATTCTCACAGGCTATTGTGATGCCGATTGGGCAGTTTGCCCTCTCACGCATCGTTCCTTAACCGGTTATATTTTCTTCCTTGGTCATTCTCCTATTTCTTAAAATACAAAGAAACAAGAGACGGTCTCTTTGTCTTCCGCTGTGGCCGAATATCGTCCGATATCTTGGGCTACTAAAGAAGTAAAGTGGCTTACTGCTCTTTTGGGATTCTTTGGCGTTGTGCAACCAGGGCCTATTCCTTTTCATTGTGATAGTAAATCAGCCATGCATATCGCGAATAATCCTGTCTTCCAAGAGCGAACCAAACACATTGAACTCGACTGTCATCATGTTGGTGACTCTATTCTAGATGGTCTTATCAAACCATAGTTTATTCGCACTACAGACCAGCTTGCTGACATTTTTACTAAAGTTTTAGGAAATTTTCAATTTCGTTATTTGCTTTTCAAGTTGGGCATTTGTAATCTACATGTTCCAACTTGAGGAAAAGTGTTGAGATGGGCTAAGTTAATATAGGCCCAATATATATATATATATATATATATATATATATATGTGTGTGTGTAAATCGTTAATCTCAAGACACACAGTTTTCCGTTCGTACTTTGACAAATCGTCACTTGAATCGCCATTAGAGAACGATCGCATGACGGTTAAAACCAAATTTTTAATTTATTTTATTTTCACGTACACTGATGAGTGATGATCGTTTATATTTATATTCTATTGTTGATTTATAATTGTTTGTTAAACAAAAATTATTTTCTTTTTCTTTTTCGATTAATCCGAAACAATTGGCTTTCGATCATAGATATTAATTATTATTTGTATGTTTATTATGAGTCGGATTATTCAAAATATTATATATTTATTTCTAAATTTTCTTATAAATGATACATAACATATATTTACATATCATAATTATGTATATATACACTAGATTAGGACTCGCATATACGTGCGTTTATAATTTCATATTTTATAACCCGTAGAAAAAAAAACAAAAACGAAAAAGGTGGAAAACACACTTCATCAGTGAAAATAAATACAATAAGATTGAGAATGCCGACCCGAAACCACTGATAGAGAAGTCTAACACTTATTTATTTATTTCGATTCTCCTATTTTTTATTTAATTTCCAATTAAATTTTGTCACATAATTTCAAATAATTAGTTTTTCTATTCTTATTTGAATTACATTTACTTTTTATTATTTAGCCACTTATATAACTACTTTTTCAAAATCTTGACAAATTGATTATCATATTTCTATTTGAATTGGATTTACTCTTTTTATCATATTTGACTTTCCTTTTTTTTTTTAATCGGCATATTATCTCTTTTCTGATGAGACACAAATTATAAGTATTTTATCACTTAATTTTTTATTTTCTGTAATTTTCACCACATGAGAAACTTTTAATATAATTTTCTCTCTTAAACATCAATTTTGCATATTTTACCGCATTCACATAAGGAACAAAATTCACAATATAATGTGCGTTGCACATAAAAATAATGGTATTAAGGGTTTAATTTGTTTTTTGTAATCCGATTCAAAATATAATGGCATATTAAGTTATTACTCTTTTAACACGTGTCAAAATCTAATTGAATAAAGATTTTTACACGTATCCAAATCTGATTGACATGTATCGCGATCATTTTAATTACAAAATAGATACATCAAACTTTATATATATAAAGTTATCATTTTTGTTCGGCTGAAAATCTTATTAGATATTCAAATCAGTAAGTCAAGTCGAAATAGAAGTACCTATATAAAATAAATTGATCTCATGAGATCAAATGTCGGACTTCGAACTAAACAATCGGCCGAATTATTGAAAACATGAGGAATGAAAGACAGTTTGAAAATAGGTAACAACAACTTCAAGGCGGAGAAATAGTCTAAAATGGATGACAAAGCTGACCACTCCAAAGATGTGAATGTCATATTGATTAAATCCATACAATCCCTCTCAAACAAAGAAACGTTTATCTAATAATTTATCATATATTTAACTGCTCAGATGAGAGCTTCTAACTGTTGGATTAAGCTTGAAATGACTTGTGATAGAAGTAATCCTATCTAATCCTAGGAGACTTAGGATTAGGACCATTCCTATGTGAGTTAGGAATAGGTTTTCTATTTTAGGAGTTCTAGTAGAATTAGGATTTATGGTTATATGTTTACTATATAAGGAGATGGTGGGATGTGCCATAACAAGAAGAATTTGAGAGATTGAGAGAGTGTGTGAGCTTTAGTTTTATTGAGGAGTCTCTTTTTCTAAAGTAAAAAAGATTGGGTTTTGTTTTAATACTCTTGATCTCTTGTGTTCTACAATTCAATAATTGTTATCAGAGCTATAGTGTTTGCAAACCTATAGTTACCGAAATCAAAACATGGGAGATATCATTGCAGCACGAACTACACGGTATTCATTGAGTCCATCGTCTATTCATTGTCCAATGTTGAATAGCACGAACTACACGGTATGGACAATCAAGATGATGATGGCTCTTAAAGTCCATCGAGTTTGGGAAGCCATCGAACCAGGGACGAACGACATAGATAAAAATAATATGGCGACGGCGCTCCTATTCCAATCAATACCGAAAACTCTTACCTTGCAGATCGGAGCACTCGACACATCCAAGAAAGTTTGGGAGGCAATTAAAACACGGTATGTCGGAGCAGACAGAGTCCGGGAAGCACGGCTCCAAACCTTGATAACCGAGTTCGATAAGTTGAAGATGAAGGACACGGAAACAATTGATGATTTCTCGGGAAAACTAACAGAACTTGTCTCAAAATCCACTGCCTTAGGAGAAAGTATTGCGGAATCAAAATTGGTCAAAAAATTCCTAAGTAGCGTGCCGAAGAAGAAATACATTCATATCGTCGCCTCTCTCGAACAAGTATTGGATCTTAAAAATACCACCTTTGAAGACATAGTGGGTCGCTTGAAAGCTTATGAGGAGAGAGTTTGTGACGACGAAGAAACACAAGAAGAACCAAGTAAACTTATGTTTACAAACATGGAGTCACAGTCACAACCAACATGGACTAATCATAACTTTCAAAGAGGCGGCAGAGGGCGAGGGCGTGGCGGAAGGTTCTACGCCCAAGGCGGTCGAGGTCGCGGACAACAACAAAATTATAATTATAGACAAGGAAGAAACTTGTCTAGAATTGTATGTTATAGATGCGATAAAACTGGGCACTTCGCACAAGACTGTCCCGATCGGTTACTCAAATTACAAGAAACTCAAGAAGACAAAGAAACTGATACACAAGAAGCAGATGAGCTGATGATGCATGAAGTAGTGTTCTTGAACGAGAAAAACGTCGTACCAAGCAATTACGAGACAAGTGCTGAAGATGATATGTGGTATCTAGATAACGGAGCCAGCAACCATATGACCGGAAATCATATGTATTTTTCAAAAATAGATAAAACCATCACTGAAAAGGTACGATTTGGCGATGACTCGAGAATAGATATCAAAGGCAAAGGTTCAATTTTTTTCATTGATAAAGATGGGGACCAAAGAATTATGACCGATGTCTACTTCATCCCGGAACTAAAAAGTAACATAATCAGTCTTGGACAAGCAACGGAATCCGGGTGTGATGTTAGAATGAGAGAAGATTATCTAACCTTACATGATGGAGACGGCAAGCTATTGGTTAAGGCGAAAAGATCAAAGAACAGATTATACAAGGTACGTATGGGATTAAATAAATCAAATAACAGCATGTGTTTACAGATAAAAACAATGAGTGACTCGGCAAGATGGCATGCAAGATTGGGGCATATTAATACCGAGAATATGAGATCAATGTTTCAAAGAAAATTGGTAGTTGGTGTTCCGAAAATAAACATAGAAAAGGAGCTGTGTGGATCATGTTTACTCGGAAAACAAACAAGACAAATATTCCCACAATCCACAAAATACCGAGCAACAACGGTTTTGGAGCTTGTGCATGGCGATCTTTGTGGCCCCATAACACCAAGTACGATGTCAAAGAACAGGTATATCTTTGTTCTCATCGACGACTGCTCAAGATATATGTGGACGTTACTCTTGAAAGAAAAAAGTGAGGCATTCTCAAAGTTTAAAAGGTTCAAATCCTTAATTGAGCTAGAAACTGGAGAAAGGATTAAAACCTTTAGGACAGACAGGGGAGGTGAGTTTGTTTCTCAAGAGTTTAACTCTTTTTGCGACAACTCCGGGATTAAGCGACACCTAACGGCTCCATACACGCCTCAGCAGAATGGAGTAGTCGAAAGGAGAAATAGGACTTTGTTGGAGATGACCCGAAGTATGTTAAAACACATGAAGCTTCCAAATTTCCTCTGGGGAGAGGCAATAAGACATGCGACATATCTGATAAATAGGGTGGCGACAAGATCACTCAAAGAATGTACTCCATACGAAGCCTTGCGACATAAGAAACCCAATATCGAACATATACGAGTCTTCGGATGTATTTCTTTTGCTAGGATCGAAACACCGCACCTAAAAAAGCTTGATGATCGGTCGAGAATGTTAGTTCACCTAGGAACTGAACCAGGGTCAAAAGCTTATCGCTTATATGATCCAACAAATCAGAAAATTGTGGTAAGCCGAGATGTGAAATTTGATGAGTCTCAAGGATGGAATTGGATTTCCAGAAAAATCCAGAAAATGATATACCTGGTAACTTCAGAGTTACAATTGGAGTTCATGGAAATCATGGGATTCCACATCAAGACACGGTAATAAACGCACAAACCGGAGAAGATGATAATATCGGAGACAATAATAGAAACAATGAAGAAGATTACTCCGATGGTGAAGAAAAGCATAGCGATGACGGAGAATATCAAACCCCAATCAACAATAACGGAACTGGTGGGAATCTAGAGAACGGAGCTGGTGGAGATGTCGAGAACCGACCACAGCTACGAAGAACCACACGGCAGAGTAGACCGCCGAACTACTTAGAGGATTACATTCTGCTTGCAGAAATCGAAAGTGAGCGTCTTCTACGGATGATTAACGAAGAACCTTGGAACTTTGAAGAGGCTAAAGAATCAATGGAATGGGCAAAGCATGTGAAGAAGAAATCAATTCAATAACGAAGAACAAAACATGGGATTTGGTCACTCTACCTATAGGAGCAAAACCGATTGGTCTAAAGTGGGTGTTTAAAATCAAGAGAAACTCTGATGGTAGCATAAATAAATATAAGGCGAGATTAGTTGCGAAAGGTTATGTTCAAAGGCACGGAATTGATTTCGACGAAGTATTCGCTCCGGTAGTCCGTATAGAAACTATACGATTTATTCTTGCATTGGCAGCATCCTACAATTGGGAAGTACATCACCTCGACGTAAAAACGGCGTTTCTTCATGGAGAATTGAAAGAAATAGTATTCGTGAGCCAACCGGAAGGGTTTGTAACCAAAGGAAATGAGAATAAAGTTTACAAGTTGAATAAGGCACTCTATGGCCTAAAACAAGCACCAAGGGCTTGGAACAATAAGCTAAATACAATACTCAAGGAATTAAATTTCAGAAAGTGCTCCAAGGAACCTTCCTTGTACCGTAAGCAAGAAAAGGAGTTTGTACTTCTCGTAGCCGTTTATGTGGATGATCTACTTGTCACGGGATCTTGCCTTAAGGAGATACTCAAATTCAAAGAAGACATGTCGTCCAAATTTGAGATGAGTGACCTTGGGATATTAACATATTATCTCGGCATTGAAGTGACTCAAAGTAGCAAAGGAATTATACTTAAACAAGAAAGATATGCAATGAAAATCCTTGAAGAAGCAGAGATGAAAGATTGTAATGCCACTCAAACGCCGATGGATTCTAGTTTGAAACTCACCAAAGCGGAAAAGGATGCAGAAATTGATGCAACAAAATATCGAAAGTTAATTGGCTGTCTTCGCTACTTGGTACATACAAGACCGGATTTATCTTATGCCGTGGGTGTCTTGAGTAGGTATATGCAGAGTCCTAAAGAATGTCACGGAGCTGCTATGAAACAGGTACTAAGGTATTTACAAGGATCAACTTGCTTGGGACTGGTATATGCGTACCGTGGGAATCAAGTAACAAAAATTCTTCAAGATCGGTTTGCTTCTCTATGTGACTTGGTGGGTTACAGCGACAGTAGCCATAACATAGATCCGGATGACGGTAAGAGTACGACCGGACATGTGTTCTATCTCGAAGAAAGCCCAATCACGTGGTGTTCCCAAAAGCAAGAGACGGTGGCGTTGTCGTCATGCGAAGCCGAGTATATGGCGGCCACAGAGGCTGCCAAACAAGCGATTTGGTTACAAGAATTGCTTGGTGAGGTGATGGGATCACCATGTGAGAAAACTACTCTTCGGATAGATAATAAATCGGCAATTGTCCTCACAAAAAAATCCGGTGTTTCACGGCCGTAGTAAACACATACATACTCGGTTTCACTTCATAAGAGAGTGTGTGGAGAATGAACAAATTGAAGTTGAGCATGTGCCCGGAACTAAGCAAAAGGCAGACATCTTGACAAAACCTCTTGGGAGAATCAAGTTTTGCGAGATGAGGAATCTTATCGGAGTTCAAGATGTTTCAAAATGTGTTTTCAAGTTTAAGGGGGACAATGTTGGATTAAGCTTGAAATGACTTGTGATAGAAGTAATCCTATCTAATCCTAGGAGACTTAGGATTAGGACCATTCCTATGTGAGTTAGGAATAGGTTTTCTATTTTAGGAGTTCTAGTAGAATTAGGATTTATGGTTATATGTTTACTATATAAGGAGATGGTGGGATGTGCCATAACAAGAAGAATTTGAGAGATTGAGAGAGTGTGTGAGCTTTAATTTTATTGAGGAGTCTCTTTTTCTAAAGCAATAAAGATTAGGTTTTGTTTTAATACTCTTGATCTCTTGTGTTCTACAATTCAATACTAACTTCCAATGAAAAGTTGAATTTTTTTTCTTTGGTGTCGTAGTCACAGTTGAATCTTCTCGGCATTTTGAGTTTCACTAATTCACCAAGCCCAAACCAATCCAAAGGTTAATCTGGTTTAACTTTGAAAAAGTAAAATTTAAACCCATGCCCGAACCAAGTTGAACCGCGATTTAAAAACTTATGATGTTCGCTTTCTCGCCCGGTTTTAAAAATAATGGTAAACACACATGTTCCAAGCATCAATAATTGTTAAAGCTTCAACAGATTTTTTTTTTTTTTTTTTTTTCCGTTGCATCTTATGACCGCTCTCTCCATGTTGAACATAAGCGTGGTATGTACAATATAGCCAGTTTAGCTTGATGTTTGCCCGACATGTTTTTCCAAGTGGGTCACACGTACCAATTTGCATGCATAATAATTTTATTGTTTAATATTCATTGGCTATTATGATTGCTATTAGCAGTAGGGCACGACGGAAAGGTATCAATTTATGTTTTTTCTTTCATATCGACTTTAAAGCATTGTTGTTTGAATTTCCTTGACTTTAGTTTCATTTGGAATTTGAGATCTATCGTTAGGCTGTGTGGCTAGCAAATAATAGTGTACAGCTTTGATTTTTTTGTCTTCATGATAAAAATTTGATATTTGATTATTCTACACAATAATCAAAGAAAGGTGTATATAGTGGGAGTTTTTAAAAAAAAGTAATATAATAGTTTATAGAGGAGATTAATAGTCATAAAGAGTTATGTTAATTAGAATATAATCAAGGGGTGACAAATAAGGACACAAGGTTTTGCTAGATTCACAAAACAAAATCAGTTTTTCGAGCATTCTAGCGGAAAGTGCGGATACATATTCTTATTGCGATTCAGGCTTCAACTTTTACTTTGGTTTTGCCAATATCAAAGAGATTAATTTTAAGTTCACATATACCTCTAGCCCCGAACCTTCACATGTATGTATGTGTTGAAAGTATTTTACATGATGTTGGTTTGGAGATTAGCTTACACAGTTACACTCATGATTTAACCGCTATAAACTTGGTTTGGTCTATCGGTGGCTATATGAAAATATGATCATAATTTGCTAATAAACCCTCTTAGTTTCCACTAGATATCTTATTATATAAAGCATGATGCACTACAAAAAAAACAGAGCATAAGTGACTCCCTAAACGGTCCCAAAATGGTCGCTAATCTACAATAAACGACTGATTTGAGACTAAAAAAAGTAGTCGCTAAATTTTGGTCGCTAATTGAAACAGTCGCGTATTACGGACTATTTTGTGACTACTAAATTTAGTCGTAAATAAGCGACCACTTTGAGACAACATTTAGTAGTCGTATATTCAAAACTAAATAGTGACAGATGTTGGTAGTCATATTTCTGAGACTAATTTGTAACTGCCTTTGTAGTCGTAGATGTGCGACTTTTTGAGACTGATAAGTTAGAGGATAATTAGCAACTTATTTGCAACCACTTAATTTATATATATATATATATATATATATATATATATATTTTTTTTTTTTTTTTTTCAAATTTGAAAAGCTGAAATTTTAAAAAAAACTGAATGTTGAAACTTTTAACACAAAAGATACATCACATATAAGATTCATAACTTATGTTCCATAGTACTACAAACATGGAATAAAAGATAACATAAGTTCATGTTCTAACACAAAAAGCATTTAATGAAGGGAGAGGATGATGTCTACAAAGTGAACAAGTCCAAGTTCCAAATAGAAGAAACCTTGAAAATGGCAGCCAGAGCTTCCATCACACCAAGCAAACGAAAGTGGTTCATGACACTATCTTCCTTAGAAGATAAAACGTCATGTGTCCATTCAAAAAAATTGAAACGGAAATGCCACAATACAACAAAGAAAAGTAAGTTCATCCATTCAAGCTGAGTAATTCGTACAGGTTAAAGGGTAAAGAGCAGTTTATAAACAATCTTATTGGAGTAGTCAAGCGTTCACAGTTTTAGCACAATGAAATGGATTGTGGCTTTATTTATCCAATGATGAAATAATCGAAGATAAGGAAGAAAATTCTCTCACCTCTGGCAACATTTCTATGCAGTGATCATGCCCAAAAGCCTGAGACTTGATCTTCTGCCACTTGCAGACTATACTCTCTGCAAATGACTCTGCTGGAATATTGCTTGGGGTAGCTACGAAAAGATCAACCTATGATACAAGGATATAAAATAGAATGAGAAACCAAAGTTAAATCATGATAAAAATAAAATAAAAAAGGATATGAATTGTACACCTGCTCTGCTGCTGTCATCAATGAAAATGCCCCAACAACAGCTGATGCTCCAAAAGATCATAAGATATTGCGTACACCACTTAAACCATCTAGTCTTTTCTCTGCGTAGTCATCACCAAGTTTGTAAGCCAAGAAGCTCCAAGACATAACGTGGAGTGATCTCTTCCAAAGTCTCGTCAATTTGTGCACGTAAATCTGGTGCAAGGCTGCTTGCTCCTTCCTCCTACACAAGACTCGAGATCAAAGTATCAAATCAAGAGAGCTCTTACAAAGCTCATCCAAGAGAGCGTTCAATTCAGCAGACTATCCTAAAATAAGTCAAATTACCTGCAAAAGCTTCAGAGCTTCCTCAACGAACTTCTAACCGGTAATAAAATCAGGTGGATCCAGTGCCATGGCATCCCTAGAGATGTCGACAAATGCAAGCACCATAACTAAAACCACATCTTGCTTGAGCGACTTGGGCAACCTCTCCTTAAGCAGGGCTTCACCAACCTCAGTCTCACTGGCTTCTCGCAATACGCAGAGAGCTCCAGGAACCTTCATGTTTTTCTAGTAGACATCTACACAAAACAAAACATGATAAAGTTGTTTCCTTTCTCCACTTTGAGAATCGAATGAAGAGCAAAATCCGAATTAAAAAAATTACCTTTTCCCAAGGAACCTCAGTGATGACAGTATCTTCCTCGTCATCAAGAAGACCCTCGTTGTACTCTCTTCTAGAGCGAGGATTCGACAGAGGTTCACAAGCAGCTTGAAGAATCTGTCTTCGGTTGATTAAAGCTTCGTCACAAAAGCCGAATTGGGGAGGTTTCGAAACCTTAGCTTCGAATGCTCTTCTGATTCCATCAGTTAAGAAATGCGTCTGGGCTCCCAACACCTAGAGATTTTCAAAATTGCAGGAATCAGAAGATAAACTCAATTAGAAAGAAGAAGAAGAAGAAAACGCAAATGAAGATTGAGCCGAGAAGTAAAAGAACAGCAAGTCAACTATGACTCTAGCCACAGCCTTAACAGAGCCAAGATGATACTGCACCATACGCACAGACCCGAGACCATCGTTAACCAAGAGCCCCAAAACCTCGCCGACCCTAGCCATCGAAATCTCATCCGACAGAACCACCGAAACCAAAATCTCCGATTGCAGATCTACACCTAACCAGAGGCTCTCAGAGATGCAGGCAAAGGCATCTGGAACTCCGGAGAACCAGCGGAGGCGAGCGGTGGAGGCGGAGGGATTTTGGTTGCGATGGATTTGGATTCAGACGGGTTTGAGATGTGGGAGGGGGGAGGAGGCTTAGGTGAGGTTTGTTTTTTCTTGGCCATCGGTTTAACTCTGGCGACGGAGGCCAGGACCGACGCCGGTGATCTAGATCTGAGAAGCATGGGTCTCGAGAAGGAGAGCTTTTCTTTCTTTTCTTTTTTTTGTGTTGATATTTGTTTTTTTGTCGAATGTATATTTGTTTAGCAAAGTCTCAGATTAGTTTTGGCAAAAAATAAAAAGAATCTCATATTAGTCGCAAATTAATTTTTGGTGGAATAAATACCACCTAAAATTTCACCAAAAGCCCAAAATTTTCAGAAAAATTTATATATTAACAAAGTAGTTCAAATCAAGTTAGTAGCAAATTAGTCGCAAATACGAGATGACAGTAGAAAAGTAGTCACAAAATGTAATTGTTTTGTGACTTTTTTATGAGTCACAAATCTAAACCCTAAAACCCTAAATATATAGAGCCAAAAAATTGATACACGTGCTTAACCAATCAGTATTTTTATATTTCTTAAGTGTATGCTTCAGTATATAGTGTTAACTAATACTAATTAAGTAAATTTTGAAAAAATTTAAACTTTAACAAATATTAGATTGAAAACACATGTAGTTTATCTTAAGACATGTCATGGATGATACAAAGATTAGTTCATCAAATTGAAAGTTAAAAGTTCTCACTATTATATAATATATGTAGTGTAACAAGTAGTTAAATCTATGTAGATACTTAAAACTAATCTATTTACCATTATCTTTTGTTGAATTTTAAAAAATTATACGGATGAGTTGGTAATTGGAAGCAAAGCAGTCACACTTTCAAATTACCGTCGCGAATTATTCACAAATTAGTCGCAATTTTGGGACTATTTTGCTACTATGTTTTCTTACTAATACAAGACTCGCAAGTTTAGGACTATTTTGCTACTACGTTTTCTGGTAACAGTAGCAAAGTAGTCACAAAATATAATTATTTTGTGAGTCACAAATCTATACCCTAAACCCTAATCATTTAGAGCAAAAAACTGATACATGCCTTTGCAATCAATCTTTATTCTATTTCTTAAGTATATGTTTCAGTATATAGACTAAATAATACTAATTAAATACAATTTTGAAAAATATTCATCTTGAACAAACATTAGATTGGAAACTTATGTAATATATCTAAAAACATGTTACGTAAGATGAAACAATAGTTCACCAAATTGAAACTTCAAAGTTCTCACTATTATATAATATATTTAGTATTAAAAGTTGTTCAAATCAGTATAGATACTTAAAATTAATCTTTTTACAACTTTCTTTGTTGAATTTCCAAAAATCATACATATGAGTTGGTAAACGGTAGCAAAACAGTCACAATTTTGTGACTGATTTGCGACTACATTTACTGACTAAAAATAGAATCGCAAAAGAATCTTACTTTGCGACTCTTTTGCGACTACATTTAAACAGTCGAATAATAGTCTCCATTCAGTCGCTAATTTGATTACTAAACGACTGAACAATTCGGTCGTAAATATGCGACTGATTTGCTTCTCTATATTCCGTAGTCATTCATTAGTCGCAAAGTGGTCCCAAAATAGTCGCAAAATTTTACGACCGAAAAAACAGTCACAAAAAGTAGTCACTCATCAGCTTTTTTCTTGTAGTGATGCACTCAACGTGAACATGACATGTAGACAAAATCGTAACTCATCAGCTCGTGACATATGTTAATTTTAATTGAGATTGTGATACGTGTCAATATATTAATATAAAAATATAAATTTTCTTTTTCTACATTATTTATTTTTTAAATCAAATTGTAGTGTAACTAAAAGTAAAATTAGTCTAAAAAAGAAAATAAGATATATTATTAAAAAAATTAAAGAGAAATAGTAAATCAAAACTAATAAATAATAAAAATAAGATAAATTATTTCTAATTGTAGTGTAACTAAAATGAAATAATAGTAAAAAAAAACAACATAAGACATATTAGTAAAAAATTAAAAGGAAATAGTAAATAAATAAAAATAAAATAAGAAAAATAAGAAAAATCTTATTATATAAACCATGATGCGCTCAACGTGAGCGTGACACGTAGGCAAAATTGTAACTCACCAGATCGTGACATGTGTTAATTTTAATTTAGATTGTGACACGTATTAATATATTAATATAAAAAATATAAATTTTCCTTTTCAACATTATTTATTTCTTAAATCAAATTGTAGTGTAATTAAAAAAAAAAAATAGTCTAAAAAAAAAATTAAGACATATTAGGACCCGCGTTGATGCGTGGGTAAATATATTAAAAATTATTTAGATAAATATTTAAATTTTAATTAGTAACCCGCTGAATTTTAAAATATTTTGAAATAATATTTAAACGCATATCTTAAATCTGTAGAGATTAATTTATATTTTAATCCTCATGTCCTAATCCATATCATGCGGATCCAAACATATATATATATATATAAGCAGAATTCAAATCATATTCTTAATAACAAAGAATAAATTATATTCTTACCAATTATTAATATTTATTAATTATGTGATAAAATCATAAAAATAATTAAAATATTGTTGAAATAAATCTGAAAAGAGTAAATTTTATGTTAGTAACCTCATCAAAAACCTATAAATAATGTTATCAAACATCATATAAGTACATGATTGATAATTGACTAATTTTATATCATTGATGTCATCATTTATTTCTCATAGAGATTTATACCCGCCAAACCTCGTACAATCTTAAATCTTACTATTAAATATAGTATTATTAGTTTTTAACTTATATAAATTTTCATTTTATACAATTTTCTTTCTTCTAATATTGGAAAGTACCAATGTCGCCATAGACCGAAGATTTTCATTGTCTTTGTGATATTCTATAACTTTATTGATAAAATTAGTATGCTTATCGTTTTTTTTTTAGTATGGTTGTTTATATCTTAAAATTTTAAATTGAGATTTTCAAATCCTTTTTAATTTTTTGTTTTTCAATTTATATATCTTTTTGTTGTTTATCATTCGGTTTTTTTAATTGATATTTCCATTATGTATGTATTTTTTGTTTTTTTCTATGGCTTATGTCCTCTTTATATTCCATCTTAATTTTTTAATTAGTTTGGACTATTAGAAATTTTTTTTTTTTTACTATTTGGTTAGTTACTTGACAATTATTTTGTTAGTTTTCAATTTTTAATTTTTAATTTTCTTAATTATTTTAAGTATTAACATTTGATCAATATTAGACATATGTCGCGATCTAGTGAGTTATAATTTTCTTACGTGTCATGTTTAACTAAAATGAAATAATAAATCAAAAGACTAGAAAAGGAAAATAAGACAAATTATTTATAATTGTAATTAACTAAAATGAAATAATAGTAAAAAAAAAAAATAAGACATATTATTAAAAAAAGAAATGGAAATAAATCAAAACGACTAAAAACAAAAATAAGACAAATTATTTCCAATTTCTAAAAGTATTAGTGTGACATATGAAAAAATTGATATTCATGAGAATACGACATGTGTCAAATTTTTAATTTTGATATAATTTCCATATATTTTTATAATACTTTTTAATTTTTTTACTAATATATTTTGTTAATTTTCTTACTATTTGTTTAATACTAATGACATATATAGACATAAATTTGATAGAATGCATTATGCATTTATTATTTTAATATGAAAATTTTGGTATTATTGATTGACAAGGAATGCATGGAATAAAAATATGGTTTTAATATGATGGAAGAAATAGATGAGTTGTATTGCGAGATGAAAATACATAGAGTTAAAATCTAGTCTAAAACAAAGTTACTAATTAACAGCCAAAATAAGTGTGCGAGTAACCAATCAAAATCTAAATATTTACATCAACAAGATTTAACATATATTTCTTACATGTTTATAAAATTTATCTTTATTAAATTTAATCGATTACCGACAACAGGTATTTTACTTTGTTTTTTATTATTTATAAATAAATTATAACTAAATTTTTTTGCATATTACGCGGATCATAATCTAGTTATTTATAAGAGGACAAATTAAGTGTGCGAGGTGAGACGACAGTGAGATTTTTTTGAAACTTTTACTTGTAGAAAAGCGTGTTACAGATATAACAAATGTTGGAGAGAATTAGAAAACTCTAAAGAAAATTCTAAGAGAATAACTAAAAGGACATTTTAAGCTTAAGCCGACTTTGTGTCCCTTTTCTAGCTTTTTCATTACGTTGGTTCTAATAGACTTGGCGACAGTTATGGCCTATCTACCAACATGATATTAAGAATGCTTATTTACAAAATATGAAACCGTTTGCATGTTTTCATCTCATTCGAACTGTATTTCTTGTTTTCTAAGTCCTTTAGTCGAGTTTGTTTAGCTATCTCATAGAAAGCTGCGCCAGTCCAAGATTTATATATAGCCGCTTCGGTATTAGCTTTCTTTTATATGATATATATAAGTAATTCAAAGAATTAGAAAACTGTAAAGGAAACTCTAAGGGAATAACCAAAAGGATATTTCAAATTAAGGAAATTTGTCGGTTTGCGATTTTTTATCAGCAATTTCTATGACAACTCCTGACGTATGGATTTTTTAGAAACCCCGTTGCCAAAAACGATCCAAACTATCACTTTCACAAATTAATGCCAACAGCCAACGTATGCTCTTTTCCATAACAGTGTGAGTTGTACAAAAAGTGACTCGACATTCAATTACCACATATTTCCATATAGCTACATTAATTAACAAGCAATAATCAACATGTATATTCGATTATAGTCCAAGAAAATTAAGAAAGATATTTACATATAAAACAAAAATTAAGAAAGATATTTGTTTCCGGGATTTTTAATCCTTACGAACTATTATTGGGGGGACAAGTTCCTGCATGATCAACAAACACGTGAAGGTCGGAAAATCACGATTGGAAGTGTTTTCCGACGGATTTTTGACGCTCAAGTCAGAAAACAGCAAAAAGAAGAGGAGTGAACAGACCGGGGAGACCTGGAGAGCATAGAAAAGAGTTGGAAAACGAAGAAAAAGAGTAGAAACGGTGACACCGGGCCGAGCAAAGGATGATCTATGATGTATCAGAAAATATGAGTAGAGAAATTTCAAGGGTGAGACAGAGATGTGTATTTATAGAGTTTTACTTGTCCGGACTTTGCATCCATAATCGGGTCAGATTTCGGTTCGTGGGTTGGACCCGGTACGATGCACTCGAGTATTTTTCACCTACCTCTAGGATTGGCCCAAAAGGCTAACCACACAATGGCGAGAGATTCGCCTAAACTAGATATACGCGGCGCTAAGATATTCGCCTAAGCTTAAGGGAATTATTTTATCCCCAATAATTGCCTCCCTCCCCCCCCCCCCCCCCCGCGCTTGCTCGAGCCTGAGTGTCGGACTCGGGCAACGATGAACATCCTTAAGAGCGAAATTCAACTTCGCAAGGACAGAACATTTGTATGGAGTTTGAATCACCAACATGATTGTGGGGATCGAAATTAACACAATTAGATTTATCACGAAACTTTTAAGGGATTTGAAACTTCTGCGTATGAACCACGAAAACGAAGATCCAAAGATGGTTTTTATTAAGCTGTTTCGAAAAGTTTTTGCGTACAAGAGTTTGAGAGCAAAAAGTCTAGAGTTTTGCTAAGTAAATTGCGGATCCCTTTTTCAAGAGATGTACATGGATATATATACTTGTTTGAGTCGGCCAGGCCGATTCCAAAGAGATAAGGAAAACTTCCTAATCCTTCGGGATTCCCGTTTAGCTAAGTCGGCTCGGCTTCATGGGCCTTCATCTTGATATCGGCCGAAGATAGACTTTTTGCTTCGACCCGCGAGTTTGCGTATTCTGCTCGGCCCATTACTTATGCCAGGATTGGGATCGACTTCGGCCGTATTGGATTTGGCCACGACTTCGTATGGAATTGGCTTCAGCCACATTATCTTTGTATAGAATCGACTTCGTATAAAAATGACTTGGACCACATTGTCTTCAGTCACGGCTGTCTTCGACCATGATTCGCTTCGGCCAAGCTGTCTTCGGCCAAGCTGTCTTCATATAGAATTGACTTCGGCCAAACTGCCTTCGTATAGAATCGACTTCGGCCAAACTGTCTCGTATAGTTACGTCTTCGTATAGAAATGACTTCGGCCACATTGTTTTCGGCCACGACTGTCTTCGGCCAGGATTGGCTTCGGCCAAGATTGACTTCCGCCAAGTCGTCTTCGGCCAGGAGTGGCTTCAGCCAGGCTGTTTTCGGCCAAGTTGACTTCGGCCAGGCTATCTTTGGCCAGTCTATCTTCGGCCAGGCTGTCTTCGGCCAAGATTTCGTATAAAAATGACTTCGTATGACTTCATATTGAAATGACTTCGGCCACGACTTTGGCCATGACTTCGGCCGCGACTTCGATAGCTTAGGCCTTATCCGATTTCTTGTATTTCTATACTTAGTCATTTTCCCATTGATCACAGCTGGGTGGATTCTGACCCTAACAATGATCTCCTGCCTTTGCTACCTGAAACATCAAACATGGTGATATTGAGCCTAGCCCGGAAGCCTGGGAGTTATGGAAACCTCCATGGAGACCAGAGCCTAAATCCGGAGACCTGAGGGCATGAGAACCCTAATGGAAGTTGTAATGACATGAGTCCGGAGACCTGGGAAGGCATGACAACCCCCTCGAAGGTCATGATGACCTGAGCCCAGAGAACTGTGGGGACGAGATCCCTGAAGACCTTTGCCTGAGTCTAGAGATCTGGTAGGACTCGAGATCCCTCTCGGAGGTCGCGATGACCTGAGTCTGGAGACCTGGGAAGGCATGAGAATCTCCTCGAAGGTTGCAATAACCTGAGTCCGGAGACCTGGAAAGGCATGAGAACCTCTACGAAGGCCAAGGGCCTGAGTCAATCGACATGCCCCCTCAGAGACTATCAGACCGGGATCCAGCATTCCAGAGGGTATCGCCAAGGAACCTAATCCCATCCTCTAAGTCCTGATCGTAATGAGACCTTGCCTCGAATGGGGTACTAGGAGGGGCTATGTTATTTTCCCGACAATTTTTGTTCTCCACTTGTTTTGGGCATATGGCCTCTTTTAGATTGGCTCTGAGGCCTCTTATATATATATATATATATATATATATATATATTCTTGGGACGGATTAATAAATATATATTTTTTTTTTAATGAAACGATGGTTCGCTTTCTTTATTAATGGGCCTTCAATGATTAAGACTAATGTTGTTTATCTTATTTAATGGGTGAGCGGCTGACCGATACGGATTCCCCGCATTTGGCTTCACAAAGTGGGTCATCATGATAGTGGTTTCTTTGATCTTTGTATCGAACCGGTGCGATGGACGACATGTGGATGGTTAATTTATCTTTTCCTCCCCCACGTTTCCATCGGTGGTGCCTATTCGGTTTCTTCCTTCGCGAGTCCACATACTCACGATCCTTCTTTCTCTCTTCGCTTTATCTGGAGATCTTCTTTTTCTCACTATTTTAGCAGATTTTCTTCTTCTCTTCTTTCCGACTGACTTCTTGAACTTCTTTTTAAAATGTTGCTTACTCTGTTTCATCATCTCGCTCTTTCAGTTTGATGATCATGTTTTCTTCTCCATCCCCTCCATCTTCACTTTCCGATTCGTCATTTGACTTGCTATCGTGGTGAGGCAACGCGGTGTTAGCTCCCGAGGAGTATTCCACGACCGATTTTAGATCTCAGATTAGGTTCCCTTACCAGAGAGAGGACCCGAATACCCCTCCCTTCGGGTATGTTGCCATTTTCTTGTCTAGCTTCCGAGCCGGGTTCCGCTCAAGTCTATCATGGTTGATGATGTAGTTCTGTGAGGAAATCCGACTTGTTCCTGGAGAACTGGATCTTCGTGCATGGAGTTTAATCAATGCGCTTCAGATCTTGTCAAATCTCACCATGATTGACATCTCGGGTGAGATGATTGTCGGAGCCTTCCTGGTTCAGCCTATGGGAGCGGGATCCCGTTTGTACGAATTGACTCATCGTACCGGTGGGACCATTGGGTCTCCAGTACCCCTGCCTACTCATCTGGTCTCTCCTTCTCCCAGAGAAGATCATTTCGTGTTTGTTCGTCATGATGGTCTAGAGGGGCTCCCTTTCTATAGACCTCATGCGGATAATTGCTTGGAATCTATAGCCTTTCTCATAGATATAACCCGAAAATTTTATCTTCCTCCTTTTTTTTTTTTATTTGCCCTCTTTACGCCTGCTTTGCAGGGGTCCCTCTTCCGGATAGATCTTCTCACCCGGAATTCCTAGCGGATTTGTTCCAGCTCCCCATGGCTTTTCGTGACCCATCTTTCTTGCTGCGCACCGAAGTAGTGGAAATGAGTTCTCTTGCTGCATTTGTCGGGTGCTTAATCGTATGCTCAGGTATCTTCACTTTTAAATTTTTCATCCCTTCACCAGGTCTCCTTTCTGAGTTGACCTTTCAAACGTCTTTCTTTCCCTTTTTCCTTTGATTAGAATCTGTGAACGCCTTTGCCGCCTTCTGGGTTGTCTTAAACATTGTTGAACATGCACCATTTCTACCCAACATGGCAAGACCCCGAGTGCCTATACCCGAGAGTTTTCTTCCCTCATGGTTGAGTTGTCGAATTTTGGAGCTGGAGCGAGACTCTACTCGGGCAGAGGCCGAGGTGCTAAGGGGAGGCTGAGAGAAGGGATGACGCTGCGACGGGTACTGATGCTTCTGTGGTGCTGTTAGAGTCAATTTGGTTCCCACCGATGTTCCCGGATGCCTAAGGGGACAAAAATGGGCTTATCCTCCATACCCCTCTCAGCCTTACCATCTTCTTTCTTCTGTTGTTGTTGCTGTTTTACTCTTCTTCTTTTTGATGTCTTATGTTCTTGAACGAGTCCTCTTTTTCCTTCTTCACGAATGTTCTTTGAATTTCATTCATTTTGCCTTGTACTCAGTTCAGTTATCTTCTTCTGGTCTGCTCTCGAGCACTTTACTCCATGTGTGTTGGTATTGCTTTGACTTTTGACCTGGTCCCCATCATTTTGTTTTTGGCCTTGTTAGTTCTCATTTTCCTCTCTAACTTCGGAGGGTTATTCCTCTCTTCTCTGGGGTTTTTTCGAGTTTCCAACAAGATGGGTCTCCTTTCTTCTTGTTGGGTCATCAGGGAAAAGTCAACCCATTGCGTCACCCCAACCTTGGTAACTGGCAAGAGCACGTGATGATGTCATGTTTTTCCTCCTACTATGTTATGGCTGAACGCTTTTCCGGGCAAGTCTTGCTGAAGTACTCGCGAACTCGTTTTCCCGTGATGGCCGTGACATTTACCTCTATTTCCCTGTGGGCATGTGCTGCCTGTTTTTGAGTTTTGAGATAGTCTCTTCCTCCCACCAGTAGATCCTTACGGGAAACTTTCTCCTCTTTTCATGAGGCTCATCGTGTTTTTCCTCGTCATGTTTGTCTCTTCTTTGCAGGAAGAATTCTGCCATTTTCTTTCCTCTTGTCGTAGTGGCTTTAGCTCGGACCTCTGTTTCTGCTTTCATTCTGGTGTCCCTTGGTTCGCTCTTTTTTCCATCGCCAGGCTTTTTCACATTTAGTACACGTGGTCTTCCACTCCACTCATAGGACGGGGGGAAGGGGTCGTAAGGTTCCTCTGAGGTGCCTTGTCGATAACTATCTTCATCGTTTGGCGACGGTGTTCCATCTCTTGGTCGGGTTGGGCTCATCGGTTCGAATTTCGTGCTAACGCGGGCGAAACCTTCTCTGACTAAAGGCCTGGAGGAAACATTCTCGTTTAAAAAGTTTTTGTTAGTGGTCGGACATTTGCGCGGGCTTTGTTCCCTTTCAGTTTTTCCAGCAAAGCCGTCTGACAACACCGTCGTGTATGCTTTGCAGCTCGGATTGTTCCTACATCTATCTCTTTCTCTTGTCGTTGTTTCTATCATACTTCTCAACAGCATCCGGCGGTTCTCGAGCAAGGTTTGGCGAAGATTATTTAAGAGAGACGGGGGTGGTCGGGAACGCGTTGCCACTAATTTTCAGCGAACACCCCTCAGCTCCCATGTCATCGGTGCGCTTGTCGATGCGTGATGCCCCCACACGCTGTCCATGAAGTTATTACTACAAATTTCGAGATAGGTCTGAAGTTTTCGTGGATGCCCGAGCGTGTCTGTTGCTTTGGTTACCAGAGCTATTATTCCCCCCTCCTTCTAACTCCAAATTTTTTTGAGAATTTTTGGTCCTTACTAACACCACTAGAGGGGATAAGCTCCTGCACAATCAACAAACACGTGAAGACCGTGAAAATACAATTGGGTGGTATTTTTCGACGGCTCTCCGATGCTCAAGTCAGAAAAGAGCAAAAAGAAGAGAAGTGAAGAGACCACAGGGAGACGTGAAGGGCAGAGAAATGAGTCAAAAAATGAAGGAAAATAGTGAAAACTGTGACACCGAGCCGAGCAAATTCCGCAATGTATCAAAAAGTATGAGTAGAAATTTTTTGAGAGTGAGACAGAGGAAAAACAAAGTATTTGTGAGGAGAAGGTCAAAAAATGACCGGAGAACTGAAGCCCAGATGGGTGACCTAAATCGGTCAGAAGAGACTAAGTTCCATGGAGATGGGCCAAAGATTTGGACTAATATTTGAAACAGTTGTGTGTTTTGCGCTCAAACGAAGAAATCCATATGTAGCCCGAGTTCCTGATACGGGAACTCAGACTCCGTGTGTCGCTCCCTGAGAGTCGTGGTTACCTGTACGTCTGACCACTCATTTTCTGACTCAGATAATCCCCGGTAGCGTGGCCACGCTTCCCGGGATGGGGGACGGTCAAAGGTGGCCTTATCCATCAAGTTATCTGGGCCATTGTAGATTCAGACCCAAATGCTTCTAGAATTGACCTAGAAGGCTAACTGCACAATGGCACTAAGAGATTCGCCTAAACTAGATACATGTGACACTAAAATATTTGCCTAAATTAAAGGGGATATTTTATTTCCAACAATATTTATTGCATTATTCAAGACTTGAAACTATAATATATATATTTGGTTATAGTCTAAAGAAAATTAAGAAAGATTTTTACTTACAAAAAATTAAGAAAGATATTTATCGCATTCATCAAAGACTTGAAACTGATATATATATATATATATGGCTTTTGTGAATAAACTATTTTTTATTATATATATGTGTGTATATATATATATATTTATTTTCATATACATTTCAGAAAAGTTGAATATCAAAACAGCGGCGATGGCGATTTAAAAAATTAGGATTTATGTATGTTTTTTGGTCGGCGAGGGGAGATTCGGTCAAGGTTTGTCGAAGATGACATGTTTTGGTTCGTGTTTTTCTGAGAGGATAGCGAGAATGGGATTCGGGAAGAAAGAATTTGGTTATTGGTTTGGTTTCATTTCAGTGCTAATAGATTCTCAGCAAATATGGTTGTCCCAATAGCGAATCTCTGTTTTAGAAGACGAGGATATCATGGGAGAAAGTAAAGAAATCTATGATTTCGATGGTAATGGCAATCAAATCGACATGAAATTGAGCGTATCAGAAGTTATTCTTTTCAGTACATGGAGATGATCGAGACCGATCTCTCACATTAAATTTTCGGATGTTTTTTGATTCAAATTATTGATCCTCAAGCGGTTAAAGGACATATCTCAAATTGTAGGAGGGGTAATCAAAATATAGATCTGGTAATGATGGTAATATCATTGTCTCATGAAATCAAGGATATGGGATTGCCTCGCATTGAAAATTGATTTGATGCGAGCAATATAAGGGGGGCTGTAACGCCCGTGTTCGGAAAAACTGACCAAAGGATGATTTGATCGATCATTGCGTTAAGCGGGATCGGATAAATTGGGTAAGTTGGTTGTTGGGAATTCGAATGTGTAAAGGGTTGAAATGATCGAGCTGGATGAGTGTAATCCGAGCTGGATCAGAACTGAATGGGAAATTTTGGCCGAGAAAAAAGTAAAAGAGCAAGGTAAACTGAGCTGGGCAGTTATTTTGGGTTAAAATTAGACCAAGCGGATTTTTTGGAGTCAGCTGGGTCATTTTCGGACAAGAAAGTTACTTGGTGGGACTGTCTTATCCAGGCTGGAATTTATCAGAAATTCGCCTAAGGCAAAAATAGCCAAAAATATTCTAAGGCATTTTGGCGGGAAAGTTATCTGAAAAAGAAAAAATAATCCGAATTATTCTCTATGTGTTTTGGCGGGAATGGTTGATAAGCCAAACACACGGATTTTCTTAAGAAAACAAGCGGGAGCGGTTATTTCTTTAAAGGAATCGTGTTGGGACAGTTTGGAGCGGTTTTGGGGCAGTTATTGAGTCAAAACTCGGATTTCTTCTCATTTTCGTCCAATTCTGCACATTTTCTTCGAGAGAAAAACACAGAAAAACTCAGAGAGAATTCGAGTGAGAGTTTATAAGGAAAAGTCGAAGGTTACAGCGGATTGGAGCGTGATCATTGCTTGGCATCGCGATCGTCGTGGGATCAAATATGGGTAGATCGTTGGGAAGGATTGTTACATCAAGAGGTGTCAGAATCGAATTGGATCAAGGCAGTTTTCGAATCCGATAGGTTAAGGTGAGTGCGTGTCCGTGGTTACTGTTCTAGGATCGTTTGATTGCTAGATTTCTTACTGTCATTGATTGCTTGGGTGATTCGGACTGTTTTGCTTGTCATGTTCATATAACATGCATTTTTGTCTTGATGTGCTGATCGTTTGATCGAGAGTCTGATCGGGTTAACACGTTTGGGAGTCGAGTGTTCTCGCCAAGGTTTACCTGGATCATGTAGAGACTGCTCGATATTCAGATCAGGCATGCTTGATGAGAATTCTGTTCATGATAAGTAATATTGACTGTTTGAAATTTATAGCAATTTTGTTGCTTATGCCTCCTTTATGGATGCAGGTAATGAGTCTGGCCATGAAAGTGGCTGATCGCGAGACAAAGGCAAGAAGGAATGGATGGTTGGATCGGGTAGAGAGGTTCATTTCAATGTAGTAGCTTATGTAGCAAACTAATCATTGTATTAAAACCGCTTGATTCAATCTAAGTTAAAGTTTATGCATGGAAATTGACTTGTCTAATTGTTTAAAAATGCGAAAATGGCTAAGTAAAATGGACTGGAAATTTAGCTAAGTGTCTGGTTCGTAGTGTGGCTTAACCGTGGGTTGAAACCTCGGGTTGGGTTACCAGAAGTTAGTATGAGAGCGTTAACGGTTCTAGGAGAGTCTAGCATAAAAGGGTAGTGGTTGATCCATCCTTCCAATGCCAAGGTCCCGCGGTAAGGTTTCTATTAAGTTTTTAGTATTTGATCTAAGTTAGTTTCATAGCTAACTTATGACCCGGATTATGCAGATGGCAAAAAGTACTCGAACTGGAAGGCGACAGGCTGGTGAAACTGGGGAAAATTCAACGAATGCTGCTGCCAGGAATGTGGCTGAGCAAGTGAATGTTGAGAATGAAGTGGATGGAGCAGCTGATGCGGCTGCTGTGAATGCAGCAATTGTTGGGAATGCTGTGAATGTTGCTGCAGCTCCAGTTGGATTGGAGGCAGTATTGGTAATTGTTGTTGCAGCTCCAATTGGATTGGAGACAGTATTGGAAAGGTTGTCGGGTGTTGCACCTACCCCGGCAGTGCCACCACAGGTTGTACCACCATAGGGAGTGGAGGAACCTACTCTGTAGAAGTGAATCCGGTGGTTACGCTTCCATCGTATCTTAAGGTAATGGATCACATGCTGAAGCTGGGAACAGAGTACTTTGCGGGTGGACCTAATCTGATTGAGGCGGATGAGTGGAGGTCAAGGCTGAAAAGAAACTTTGAATCCATTCATTGCCCGAATGAGTATAAGAAGGATATTGCGGTTCACTATCTGGAAAGTGATGTGCATATCTGGTGGAAAGGTGTGGAAGGACGGTTGGATAATCCGCACTGTTCTTGGGAAACATTCAGTGCACTGTTCATGACTAAGTATTTTCCACCATAAGCGTATGAGAGGCTTGAGGGAGCTTTCTTGGATCTGCATCAAGGTACTAAGATAGTAAGGGAATATGAAGCCGAGTTCAACCAGTTGAAGGAGTATGCTGGTCGTGAACTTGAAGATGAATTGGTACAAGTTCGTCGATTCATGCGTGGATTGAGACTTGAGCTGAAGAATGGTTGTTGTATTCGCAACTATGCCACAGTTGCTAAACTGGTGGAAAAGGTATCGATTTTGAAAGTTGGTTATGCAGAGGAAAATGTGCTTCTTAAGGGTGGAGCACCGCAGACTGTGACTCGACCGCAAGGTCTGAATATGGGTGGGCAGAACAAGAAAAAGTGGGATAAGAACGTCTCCATGGGCAAGTCATCTGCTGGACGCAGTGTGTGTTCGAATTGCAGAAAGATGCATGTCAGCGAGTCTAGAGCTGCATCTGGTGCTTGTCATCGCTGTTTGACACACAAGGTCCGTGACTGCCCAGAAGAAGATTTAAGGGCAAAGAATACGGGAAAAGATGGAGTAGCAAGGGTATGCTACAACTGCAATGAACCTGGACATTTCAAGAGGAACTGTCTGAAGTTGGGGATTGTGCAGCAAGTGACGGGTTAGCTAAAGCGGGGAAATGATGGACTGCCACCGCCAGCTAAGAGGCAAGCGATAATGCCAAGGTTGTACAATGCTACTATGGAAGAGACTACGGATCCTAGTACTTCCCGTCCGATCACTGGTAAGTCCTATCACATACCTTTAAATTCGTAAATGGCTTGTTGCATATTTCTGCTAGGCTCTTAGCATTATAAGACGAATGTGTAGGGACCTTGAATATGGGTGGTGTGGCAACCCATATTCTGTTTGGCTCCAGAGCAAGCCATTGCTTTGTAAGTACAGAACATGGAGAGCAATTCAGTCTAGTGAGAATGGTTGGTGGTCAAGTCGTGTTTTCACTAGGAGTGTTCAAGGACATCTCGGTTTGGATTAGAGATGTGGATATGCCAAAAGATTTGATAATCTGCCAATTTAAGTCCTATGATGTTATCTTGGGAATGGACTGGCTTGGAAAGTTTAAGGCTCACCTAGACTGTCACCGAGGAAGGGTGCGGTTTCAGAGAGGTGATGGAAAGTTTCTGGAGTATCAAGGGATCAGACCAACTTCAGGGAATTTAATTGTCTCAGCAATTCAAGCAGAACGGTTGATCGAGAAAGGATGTGAAGCTTATTTGGCTACGATCACAACTGCGGATGTTGGGCCAAATGCAGAGCTTAAGGACATTCTGGTAGTGCATGAGTTTGAGGATGTGTTCCAGACATTATCAGGGTTGCCTCCAGCTCGTTCAAATCCATTCATGATTGAATTTGACCTGGTACAACTCCGATTTCTAAGGCACCTTACCAGATGGCACCGACATAGATGGCCGAGTTAAAGAAGCAGTTGACTGAGCTGATGGATAAGGGATTCGTGAGACCAAGTAGTTTACCGTTGCGTGCACCGGTGCTGTTTTTAAAGAAGAAAGATGGGAGTTTCAGACTTTGCATCGACTATCGTGGGCTGAACAGAGTGACTGTGAAGAACAAGTACCCTCTCCCAAGGATAGACGAGTTGTTGGACCAACTCAGAGGTGGTACTTGGTTTTCAAAGATTGATTTAGTTTTGGGCTATCATCAAATTCCGATAGAGGAGTCTGATGTTCAGAAAACGGCTTTTCGGACAAGGTATGGGCATTATGAGTTCGTTGTCATGCCCTTGGGGCTGACTAATGCGCCTACTGCTTTCATGAAGCTCATGAATGGCGTATTCAGGGACTACTTGGATGAGTTCATGATCATCTTCATAGATGATATTCTAGTTTACTCGAAGAACCCGGAATAGCACAAGGTTCATTTAAGGACAATCTTGGGTAGACTGAGGGAACATAAACAGTTTGCTAAACTCAGTAAGTGTAGCTTCTGGCAAAGGAAAATTGGATTCTTGGGTCATGTGGTCTCGAATAAGGGAGTGTCCGTTGACCCAGAAAAGATTAAGGCAATTTCGGATTGACCTAGACCTGAGAATGCAACAGAGATAAGGAACTTTCTGGGATTAACTGGGTATTACCGTCGGTTTGTTAAGGGTTTTGCGAGCATGGCACAGCCTATGACCCGACTGACTGGGAAAGATGTGCAGTTTGTGTGGGCAGCGGACTGTCAAGAGAGTTTCTCTAAGCTAAAGGAAATGCTTACAAGTACTCCAATGTTGGCTTTACCGGAGCCGAATGAACCATATGTGGTTTATACTGATGCATCGAGAAGGGGACTCGGATGCGTTCTGATGCAGCAAGGTAAGGTGATTTCTTATGCATCGAGACAGTTAAGGAAGCATGAAGGGAATTATCCGATCCATGATTTGGAAATGGCAGCAATGGTCTTTGCTTTGAAAATTTGACGATCTTACCTTTACGGTGGGAAAGTTCAAGTTTTCACGGATCACAAGAGTTTGAAGTATATCTTTACTCAGCCATAACTGTATCTAAGGCAAAGAAGATGGATGGAACTGGTCGCAGATTATGACCTGGATATTGCCTACCACCCAGGAATGGAAAATCTGGTAGCGGATGCACCAAGTCGAAGGAGAGCTAGTGTATCTTCTGAGAAAGAAATTAAGGGAATGGTTAGCATGTTAAGGTCATTGCGGTTGAATGTCTTGACAGAAGATCTGGAACCATTAGGTTTGGGTGTAGCAGATCAAGCATATTTGCTAAGTCGGATTCATTGGGCTCAAGAAGAAGATGAAAATCTTATCAAGGTGTCTCATAACGATAAGACATAATATTAGACTTCCAACAAGGACAATTGTGGTGAATGGCCGAGTCTGTGTTCCGAATGTTAAGGAATTGCGGGAAGAAATCTTTAAGGAAGCACAACGGTCTAGATTTTTGGTTCATCCAGGGATAACTAAGATATATCGAGACTTAAAAGCGATACTACCATTGGGTTGGAATGAAACGGGATGTGGCTAAGTGGGTAGCCGGTTGTTTAACCTGTCAAATGGTTAAAGCAGAAAACCAAGTGTCGAGTGGGCTATTGCAAACGTTACCCATGCCTGAATGGAAATGGGACATGATCATACTGGACTTTGTGATGGGATTGCCAAGATCATCGAACAAGAGAGATGCAGCTTGGGTCATAGTGGACAGATTGACTAAGTCTGCGCACTTCTTACCGATGAAGAAGAATGATGGAGTAGCCAAACTGGTGAAGCTGTACATAGATCAGATTGTGAAACTTCATGGAGTTCTGGTAAGTATAGTTTCAGATCGTGATCCACGTTTTGCATCACAGTTTTGGAAGGAGTTTCAGAAGGCTTTGGGGACTAAGGTCCATATGAGTACTGCCTATCATCCGCAAACAGATGGGCAATCAGAGAGGACAATCCGGACTCTGGAAGATATGTTGAGAGGATGTGTTCTGGATTGGGGTGGCAATTGGGAAAGCTACCTACCGTTGGCTGAATTTGCTTATAACAACAATTATCAAGCAAGCATTGGGATGTCTCCATATGAAGCGTTGTATGGTAGACCTTGCGGAACACTGCTATGTTGGACCCAAGTGGGGAAGCGGAGTGTAATGGGATATAGTGGAGCAAACCACTGAGAAAATCAGTTTCCTAAAGATTAAGTTAAAGGAAGCTCAAGACCGTCAAAAGAGTTATGCGGATAAATGGAGAAAGGAATTAGAGTTCAGTGTGGGTGACATGGTTTACTTGAAGGAAGTCACTTACAAGGGAAAAAGTCGGACTTCTCTGAATGCAAAGTTAAGTCCAAGGTACATGGGACCGTACCGGATTCTGGAAAGAGTTGGGGCAGTAGCTTATAAGATAGATCTGCCATCTGATATGGACTCATTTCACAATGTGTTCCATGTGTCCTTGTTGCAGAAATGCATTACAGATCGGGAAAAAGTCATTTCCCAACCACCTCTGGATTTGCAAGAAGATTTGGCCGTCGAAGGTAGACCTATTCGGATCATTGGTCGAAAAGAGGACATGGAAAGAAGAAAACGGGTTGAGAAAATCCAAATCGTTTGGGATTGTGACGGAGAAGAAGAGATAACTTGGGAAGTGGAATCAACGATAAAAGCAGATTTTCCTAAGTGGTTTGAAAAGCTTAAGGAAGATCAGAACGTGTAGATGGATTCGAGGAAAATCAAATCTAAGTGGGGGAGAGTTGTAACGCCCGTGTTCGGGAAAACTGACCAAAGGATGATTTGATCGATCATTGGGTTAAGATGAATCGAATAAATTGGGTAAGTTGGTTGTTGGGAATCCGAATGTGTAAAGGGTTTGAAGTGATCAACTGGATGAGTGTAATCCGAGCTGAATCATAACTGAATGGGAAGTTTTGGTCGAGGAAAAAGGAAAAGAGCAATGTAAACTGAGCTGTGCAGTTATTCTGGGTTAAAATTAGACCAAGCGGATTTTTCATAGTCAGCTGGGTCATTTTCGGACAAGGCAGTTACTTGGTGGGACTGTCTGATCCAAGCTGGAATTTATCAGAAATTCGCCTAAGGCAAAAATAGCCAAAAATATTCTAAGACATTTTGGCAGAAACAGTTATTGGGAAAAAGGCAGAAATTAAGCCGAAAATATTCTAAGGCATTTTTGGCGGGAAAGTTATATGAAAATGAGAAAATAATCCGAATTATATTTCTAAGTGTTTTGGCGGGAATAGTTGATAAGCCAAACATGCGAATTTTCTTAAGAAAACAAGCGGGAACGGTTATTTCTTTAAAGGAATCGTGTTGGGACAATTTGGAGCGGTTTTGGGGTAGTTATTGAGTTAAAACTCGGATTTTTTCCCATTTTCGTCCTATTCTGCACATTTTCTTCGAGAGAAACATACAGTAAAACTCAGAGATAATTCGAGTGAGAGTTTATAAGGAAAAGTCAAAAGTCACATTGGATTGGAGCGTGATCGTTGCTTGGCATCGCGATCGTTGTGGGATCAAATCTGGGCAGATCGTTGGGAAGGATTGTTACATCAAGAGGTGTCATAATCGAATAGGATCAAGGCAGTTTTCGAATCCGATTGGCTAAGGTGAGTGCGTGACCATGGTTACTGTTCTATGATCGTTTGATTGCTAGATTTCTTACTGTCATTAATTGCTTGGGTGATTCCGACTGTTTTGTTTGTCATGTTCATATAATCTGCATTTCTTTTTTGAGGTGTTGATCATTTGATCGAGAGTCTGATCGGGTTAACACGCTTGGGAGTCGAGTGTTCTCGCCAAGGCTTACCCGGATCATGTAGAGACTGCTCGATATTCGAATCAGGCATGTTTGATGAGAATTCTGTTCATGATAAGTAATATTGACTATTTGAAATTGATAAGTATGATTGTGATTCTAAACTGTGGCCTAGTGAGATGGGATGACCGCATCACTAAGAAATTTTGTTGCTTATGCCTCCTTTATGGATGTAGGTAATGAGTCTGGCCGTGAAAGTGGCTGATCGCTAGACAAAGGCAGGAAGGAATGGATGGTTGGATCGGATAGATAGGTTCATTTAAATGTAGTAGCTTATGTAGCAAACTGATCATTGTATTGAAACCTCCTGATTCAATCTAAGTTAAAGTTTATGCATGGAAATTGACTTGTCTAACTGTTTAAAAACGCAAAAAATGGGTCAGTAAAACGGACTAAAAATTTGGCTAAGTGTCTGGTTCGTAGTGTGGCTTAACCGCGGGTTGAAACCTCGGGTTGGGTCACCACAAGGGCTCTCAGGGTTCAGGATTTTGGTAGCACAAGCTTCAAAGATATCTGTTTACAAAGCCTTTTTACTGTATCTTTTGAGTTACCTCTTTCGGTGGTGTTCTGGTTTGGTTTTAGAGTTAATTTTAGACCCTTTTTTCGTCTAAACGGGTTTTCTTTTCGGGTCTCCGGATCCATTTACTGGTTAGCTAAGTTTGATATGGCTCAAAGTGATTTACTTAAGCATGATAGTGTTGAGATATCTTTGGCTGCGGTAGCAAAGAAGTTGCGGATTAAGGTTCAACATTTCAATAACTTTGCCTTTATAGAGGGTTATTTGAAAACACCCATTGAAAGATGTATGAATCTGAGTGCTCAGAGTATGAAAACTCTGATGTACATGTTGCCTCGAATTTGGCATGTGAATGAGAAGGTAGCATGAGCGGATCTAGGTATGGATCGATTACAGTTTGATTTTGATATGGAAGAAGACATTACCGAGATCATGAAAATGGAACCTTTCCATTTTGATAATTGGATGTTTTCCCTGCTATGGTGGGAACCAAGGGTTGACATCTCTTATCCATATAAAATTATGTTCTAGGTTTGAGTCTTCGGTGTTCCTCTTCATTACTGGGCGGATTTGACATTTCGGAGCATCGAAAAAGCTCTCGATTTGGTCAAAGAAGTGGATCTGGATAACGGCATGATTCATGTGGTGATGGATGGTTTCAAACCACTTAGTTTTGAAACGACGATAGAGTTCCACAACGGTGAGGAAATCACTGTCAACTTAAGGTATGAAAGATTGGTTGGGTACTGCTATGATTATACACATTGTCTTCCTCAAGGAGGCAATGGGGAGAACATAGATTTTTTCTTATCGAGGGAACATGGATAATATCAAAAAAAATTAAACTAAAAAGGAGCACTTTCTCAAGGTGAAAAATGGCTCAAATCGTGAAAATCAAGCAAAAGGGAGAAGGACTCCCGACAATACATAAACAGACATGGTCAGAGGTATGGTGGTGGAACTTCAAAACATGGCAAATTTGATGGTCCGGTTCATCAGCAGGAATACGGGGTTAGATATGCAATGGCAACAGATGGTTTGAAAAGCCTGAAGCATCCGGAGGTTGGAAGACATTTCTAGAATCGTAAGCAAAATATGATTGAGGCATTTCATAGTGACAACACATAACACAATGAGAAAGCGGACAAGAAGGTCTACTCGGGCAAAAAATCAGGTCGGAACAACGATTATAAAGGTGATGAAACAAAGGTTTCTATTCCAGGTAAACATATATGCAAGGCTTTGTTTTCCCATCCTGAACCGGAGTTGCCAGGGAAGTGTTCGAATACAAAAATTATGGATTGTGCTGATTTGGTGATAAAAATTTGGATTGATGTGAAGTCTCATAAGGTTTATATACCTAAAGAGGATAATGGGGACGACAGTGAAGTTGAGAGGGTTCCTGATGTGGATACAGTAATGGCTGATGAGAATGGATAGCTTACAATGAAAGAGGATAAGGAACCATGGGTTAAAATGGTGGACCCTAAAGGCATATTAGAATTGGTGAGTGAGGAACAAGTTGGTGCAGAGCTGTGTACTCAAAAGTCTAAGAGTCGGATTATGGGACAGATCGAGGGTTCAATGTAGGATGGAAAATTCGAGGCTCTAGTTGTGGATAAAGATGAGGAAAGCGATGAGGATCTTCTTTATGACATGTCAGGTGATTTGCCAAGTGATCAGAAACCAGAGGTTGGACTCAATGGCACAGATAGGATACAAGCAAAGATGATCACTTCGGGACACAACAAAGAATTAGCTCCTTAAAGCTAACATGGTTTTGAATGGTGCTAGTTCAAAGAAGATACTGGTGCAGAGTTTAGTCTCACCTCAAAAAAAAAATACGTCAAGCAATATGGTCAAATTCAGAGAGGGACTTTACCCGAGAAAATCGAAGGCTGGCACGGGTAAACGGGGAAACAATTTCCTACCAAAATTTTTGGTTAATTGATGAAGATTCTTGGTTAGAATTATCATGGTTTCGGGAACCGGCTAATGATAAGCTACTTGGGGGAGTTATGTAAGAAGCACAAAACAGAGGTTCTGTTTCTTTTTGAAACTAAACAAGATTTATCTTTTATGCAAAAAATTTGATTTCATTTAGGCTATAATAAATTGTTCACGGTTGATACGTGTGGTGTGAGCGGGGTCTCGCTTTATTTTATAATAATATTCTCAACATCAACTTTTTATTTGCAAACAATATAATTATCGATATTGAAGCGGTTATCCAAGGAAATAAAGTCTTTTTAACATTTTTCTATGGTGATTCGGTACCAAAACTTTGAGATCAAGTATGGGAACGGTTATCCCGTACAAGTACAACCCGGTTTGATCTTCAGTTTATAATTGGCGACCTTAATAAAATAACGGGAAATCATGAAAAACAAGGTAGAAAGTTACGACATACATCAACTTTCTTATCTTTTAACCTTATGATTCGTAATTGTGGAATGTTGGAATTCCTGAATTTAGGAAATATCTTATCTTGGAGGGGACGAAGAAACTCAAGAATAGTCTGCTGCCGGTTAGACCGGGCTTTGGCAAATGATGATTGGCATGCAAGTTTATGTATGATTGGATCGGATCATAGGCCCATTATTGCCACCCTAGAAAATAAGATACCTCAGAGATGAAAACAATTTCGGTTTGATTTGAAGAGATGGGTTAATGGATTCAATATCCAATGGATGTGAAGACAAAACGGGAGAGAATGGAACAAATTTTGTGGAGAAAATTATTAATTGTCGGAGTGAGATTTCTAAATGGTCAAAAAATAACTTAATGTTCGGCAAAGAGAAAGTATCAGAACTAAAACGGGATTTGGAGGAAATACAAAAGATGATAATCGAACACAGGAGGAGTTAGTTGAGAAATCGCATAAGTTGAAGGAAGCATATAGAGATAAGGAAATATTTGGAAATAAAAAATTCAGAATATGTGACTGAAGGAAGGTGATAATAATTCCAAATTTTCCACGTGCAAACAAATCAGCGAAGGGGAAAAATCGAATTATTAGCCTTTATAATGGTTCAGAAGTGTGTATTTCGGAGGATAATTAAACTGAACAAGTGGAGGTTAAATATTTTGAAGAACATTTTTTATTCTATGCCTCCAAACAAAATTTGAAGAGGCTTCAAATGAAATCCCCACGATGATCACTACTCTTATGAACCCTGAGCTTACGTCCCCTGCTACGGAGGAGGAAGTTCGGAAAGCGCTTTTCATGATGCATCCGAAAAAAGTTCCGGGCTTTGATGGAATTACGACATTATTTTTTCAACTATCATTGCAGGTTATTAAAAGGGATCTCCTTGATTTGATAAATGATTTTCTTTGAACGAGAAATTTTGATCAAAAATTAAATATGATGAATATTTGTCTTATCCCCAAGAAGGAAATACCGAATAAAATGCCCGAATTTAGACCGATAAGTTTATGCAATGTTGGCTAAAAAGTTATATATAAGGTATTATGTCAAAGTCTGAAGAAATATTTACCTAATCTCATCTCAGAGACAATTAGCTTTTGTATCATGACGATTAATTTTGGACGACGTTCTGATAGCTCTGGAAATGTTTCATAGATTACGGACCAATAAGACATGTAAAGACAGTTATATGGCCATTAAAACTGAAATGAGCAAACCTTATGACCGGGTAGAGTGGTCTTTTATTGAGAATCTTCTTAGAAAATTTGATTTCGCGGTGAAATGGATCGCGTGGATGATGTGGTGTATCAAATTTGTACAATATAAGGTACTTGTTAACGGTCAGCCACAAGGATACATAATTCCGGAGAGAGGACTCCGGCAAGACGACCCTTTATCTCCTTACTTTTATTATTCTATATATATGTACAGAGGTCTTAATAGCAAATATTCGAAAAGCGGAGCGTGGGAAATCCCTAACGGGGTTAAAGTTACGAGAGCAAGTCCACCGGTCTCCCATCTTCTTTTTGCGGATGATAGCTTATTCTTTTGCAAAGCAAACAAGGAAGAGTGTCAAATCATTTTGAAAAGATTAAAATCGTATGAGTCGGTGTCGGGTCAACAGATTAAATTTCTCAAATCGTCTAAACAATTTGGACATATTGTTGATGTTACAGTATGAGAAGAGATGAAACATGTATTGGGAATTTCAAATCTCGGGGGAATGGGATAGTACTTAGGTGTTCTGAAAAGCTTGGGCGGTGCAAAGAGTAAAATCTTTAGTTTTATTAGAGAACAGCTTCGGGATTGAATTAATGGATGGACTTCGGAATTTTTGTATAAGGGTGGCAAAGAAGTTCTTATTAAATCGGTAGCAGTGGCATTACCAACTTATGTTATGTCTTGTTTCAGACTACCCAAATCAATCACCACAAGCTCACTGCGATGGCACGATTCTGGTCGAGCAAAAATGGTCAACAAAAAGGTTTACAATGGATGGCATGGAAAAAACTGTGTCGCGGCAAATCGGAAAGAGGAATTGGTTTTTGGAACATCGAGAACTTTAACACTGCAGTATTGGCAAAGCAGTTTGGGCGATTAATAGACTATCCGGACTCATTTTTCGCTAAAGTTTCAGGGATGGATATTTTCGTAAGACGGATCCTTTGGATTTAATTTGATCATATTCCCCATCTTATGGATGGCGAAGTATAATATCAGGTAGATCTCTGGTTAATAAAGGGCTAATTAAAAGAGTTGGTTCCGGATGTTCCATATCCATATGGAATGATTTGTGGATACCAGCCAAGTGGCTGGATGTTCCATATCCATATATGGAATGATATGTAAGGGAAAAAACCTTTGCCCAAATTTTAAGGTCAATCATTTGATTGATCCTTCGACTCAGAGATGGAATTTAGATTTAATGAATGCAATAATTATTCCGAAAGATGTTTCAATCATTCAGAGCATTTATATAAGCAGCGTCAATCGAGCATATTAATTAGGCTGACACTTCACTAAATCAGGAAAATATACGGCCAAGTCAGGTTATTATACAGAGACTAACTTCTCTTCTTCAGATCCACGGTTACTGTTACATGGACCAGATGTTTGTCCGCTACATGCATATACATGGAAATTGAAATTTTTCCCAAGATACGACACTTTATCTGGCAAACTCTATCGGGATGTGTTTCCGTTACATCAAATTTACGGAATCGTGGGATTAACTGTGACACACAATGCGCACGTCGTGGGCCAGAAGAGGAGACAATTAATCATATGTTTTTTGAGTGTCCACCATCACTTCAAACATTGGCTCTTTCACAGGTGCTAGTGGTATCGGGAATTTTTCCAATGACATTTGTTTTCTCCAATTTTGACTATCTTTTTTGGAGACTCCCTAATTCTAAACATGAACATACTTACCCTTGGATTATTTAGTATATTTGGAAAACCAGAAACGATAAAATCTTTAAAAACATGGATAGAAACCCACGAGAGATCCTAAAGATTGCGGAAAGTGAAGTTGCGGGGTGGGAGGTGGCATATACGATAGATAATACCACAAACTTTCAATGCAATGTCGCCCTTTGGTGCATTCGGATTATACATTTGGAATTCGCGAAGAGTAAGGAGATATTTAATTTTTTTTTCTCTTTCTCGTTAATCTCAGACACATATCATTTAAAGGCGTACCGTTTAGCAAGGAGTGTTAGAATTTATCCGCATGAAACTATGTGTAAACTATGTTTCCCTGATTTGAATTTCTAAACTTTTTTTAATTATTGTTAAGCCGTTGATGATGACAAAAAAATATCAGATGCAAAATGAAAACGCATATGTCAGATGCAAACGAAATTAATTTCTCCTTTTATTTCCATTTACGATTTGCAAAAGAATATTAATAATTATTAAAGTCTTATTTCATTCGGAAGAAAAGATACTATTATAACATTTGAACTTAAGAACAAACAATCGAATCTTATGTACTTAAAACCATTTTTTAAGAAAAAATGTTAGAAACTATATAAAAGATTAAACTTTACCCAATGCCGAATTATAGACCGGTCCTAATCTCCTTGAAGCAGGTCATGTGTGTGGTGTACATATATGGAGATGTGGAGGGAGCACTGGTTGAGAAAATGCAAGTACGGATTGGTGTACATTGTCATACCGTTAACATACATTTATATATATATATATATATATATATATATATTTTTTTTTTTTTTTTTTTTTTTTTTTTTATTTAATAGGGAGCATAAATATCTACAGGATTTAAAACCTGTGAGCGACGTTTCATATCTCCTCTCCACATCAGCTTTTACTTCTCCTGCTCTACCAATGTAAAGTTATCAAATTCGAACAAAAGCTGTATAAAATATCTGCCCCACCTTTCATTTTATAAATCATTTTTAAGAATAAAAGCAAATATTTGAGGTTACAACTTGTAGAAGGTCCGTTAAGACATTGACGCTTGTTTGTGTTCTAGGCTTCGTATATTCTTGTAGGATAATCTTGCATTGGAACAATAGATTCCTAGGGTTACCATAATAAACACTTTTATGTTTTGTTTTAATTTTTATACACGTGTCATAAAGGATAGTAGTGATAACATTTTTAAAAAAACTTCTTAGGATTTTGTTACTACAAAAGATGGTTATACGTTTTAACAAACGAATCACCGTTTTAACAAATGAATCTGATAGATTTTGGAAAAAACTCTAGAAATATGATAGTTTCTCTTAGTTTTATTGATTAGTCAATAGGCTTATTTATACAAAGTCATAACTTGATTAGCAAGTTATTTACAAATATAAGAATAGGAAATCTATCTATTTAGCATAAGAAAATATACACAAATATTAACTTTCTTTTCAACTCGATCTCGTAATCTCTAAGATCTCCTAACACCCTCCCGCAACCTCATACGTGGTAACACGTATGAGATTGGACAATCATCAGGTCATCTTCACGGTCTTCATACCAACTATAGGGTCATCAATGATGTTTATGCCTCGCCATAAGGTCATCGATTTGGTGGAGGATACTGTAGTAGTTGTGTATCTCCATCGTCTCACGTCACCATGTGAACTGAACGAACTCGTCAATTGGTTCATGCTCATAATTCACAGCAACATCATCATGTCATCACCCCATCGGATCCGTATATACCCGTTGGAGTCATCATCTTCGTGGCTACATCGAATTTGTAGTTGATAGATAGTCACATGAAGATTTTTTTTTTTCTTAAAAACATGTATTTTGAACAAATAAAACACCATAGTCGAAAAAAGAAACAGATGCAATCACGTCTGTTTCTTCCTTCTTTTTTTTTCTCTCAAAATCAATACGTAATTAGAAGAAAGAAAATAAGAAAATAGAAAAAAATAGAAGTATAAGAAGTCGGTGGTAGAAGAAGTCAAAGCAAAAATTCCAAACAAAAGCAAAACATCTTTTGAAATCAATAAAATAAACTCGAATCAAAGCACCTTTTTCGAATTGCGGAAGATAATAGAACAATAACCCATAGGAATAGGAACCTAGCTCTAATAGCATGGTAGATTTTGGAGGAAACCCTAGAAGTATGATAATTTCTCTCAGTTTTATTGATTAGCCAATAGGCTTATTTATACAAACAATAACCCATAGGAATAGGAACCTAGCTCTAATAGAAATCAATAAAATAAACTCGAATCAAAGCACCTTTTTCGAATTGCGGAAGATAATAGAACAATAACCCATAGGAATAGGAACCTAGCTCTAATAGCATGATAGATTTTGGAGGAAACCCTAGAAGTATGATAATTTCTCTCAGTTTTATTGATTAGCCAATAGGCTTATTTATACAAAGTCACAACTTGATTAGCAAGTTCTTTACAAATATAAGAATAGAAAATCTACCTATTTAGCATAAAGAAATATACACAAATATTAACTTTCTTTTCAACTCGATCTCGTAATCTCCAAGATCTCCTAACAGAATCACTGTTTTAAGCATATAATACAAGAATCAAATTTGAGTCTGAGAGCACTAAAACAACATACTTTTAATTAGTTGTTTGAAAATATAATTTTTTTTTAGTTTTTACCACTTGCAGAAGCGTCCGATTAATCCGAGGGTGAGAAAACTTTTTGGTAAAAAAATCTCCGCAAGCCTACCACGAATAAAACACTTGAACCTAAGTCCAGATGATCAAGTAATCCACGCGCAGAGTTTGTACACCGTGGAATTGAACATGAGGCTGTAGCGAGTGTACACCCTAACCTTAGTCACATTATCATTGTGTCACCACACGCGGGTCCTATGGGTTTCAGATTATTTTTAACTAAATTAACACTATACATATGAAATAACTCACAAATGCTTATGTTTCCTTATCCGATAGAATCAAATCTAAAGTATATATTATTGACATATATCTTATAGGCCCAAATACCCTCCTCAAGTTGGTAGTACGAAATGTCGAACGCCCAACTTGGATAGGAGATTGATGAATGTCGGTCCCGGTAGAGGTTTGGTGAGGAGATCTGCAACCTGTTCTTTCGTGGAGATGTGAAGAGTGGTAATCAATCCATCTTGAATAGAATCTTGCACTTGATGACAATCGGATTCAATGTGTTTAGTACGCTCATGGAAGATAGGATTTGCAGTGATGTGGATAGCAGCTTTACTATCACAATGGAGAGGAATAGGATCTGGATGATCAAAACCGAAGTCGCGAAGAAGTGCTTTAATCCATTTTAGTTCACGAAGTGTATAAGCCATAGCGCGATACTCTGCTTCAGCAAACGAGCAAGAAATGGTTTGTTGTTTCTTTGTCTTCCAAGAGATAGGAGAGTTCCCGAGATACACAACATAGGCTGATAGAGATCGACGAGTTGTCGGACAAGCAGCCCAGTCGGAGTTGCCAGAAGCAGAGATAGTGAGATCATTGTCGGACCGTAGAAGAATACCCTGAGCTGGAGAGCCTTTGAGATAACGAACAACTCGGAGAGCTGCTTTCCAGTGTGGTACAAGAGGATTCTGCATAAACTGGGACAGAATATGAACAATATAGCTCAAATCTGGACGTGTATGCGTGAGATAGATGAAGCAACCAACAAGACGATGATATTGTTCAGGATTTGAGAGTGGTGGTCCCGTGACAGAGGCAAGTTTATGGTTGACTTCAATTGGAACAGAGGAAGGCTTAGAGCCCAAAAGACCAGCTTCGGCAATAATATCGAGAGCATACTTTTGTTGAGATAGACAAAACCCATCAGGACCCCAAGAGACTTCAATTCCTAGAAAATACTTGAGCTTGCCAAGATCCTTCATATGAAAACATTTGTGAAGGTAGGTTTTAAAGTGTTGAATGGTGGATAAGTCGTTGCTGGCAACAATGAAATCATCGACATAGACAAACACATGTAGTATCTTTCCACCCTTGATGAGTGAAAACAATGAGTAATCCTGATAAACAGCCCGTTTGTCGTAGTAATTTGGACACATAAATCAAGGTGCAATCAAAGTCTGGGACAAATAACACATCGTTAAGTAAATAAGCAGAACTGAAAGCCAATGCTCCACGTTTAGTAGTGCGAGATGCAGTTCCATCGGGAAAAGTGACAGCTGAAGGAATAATGTCTACGACATCCACCAAAAGAGAACAATCTCCAGTCATATGATGTGATGCACTTGTATCAATAATCACATCAGTAAGATGAGTTTGACCCGACAACCGCTCCGAAGATATATTTGGGCGTTGAAATTATAGAAGACTAATCAGATGCGCAATCTGATCATTGACAATATCAGTGGTTGAAGTAGTGGCTGAAGCAGAACGAGCGTTATTAGCTCGACCTCGTCCATGACTTGTACCACGCTGAACTGGTCGTGAACCCGTATTGACAGAAGAAATCAAGCACGACGATGGTGTTGATGTTGTTGTAGGTACAACGGTGGTAGTGGTAACATCGGAAGACATGATGATCTTACGATGGTGAAGCTTAGGATTGAAGAAGAAGGCGGCGGCGGTTGTTCCAAAGATACAACGGCGACAGCTTTGAGAAGCGGCGGTGGTAGATTAGGTAGAAAGTGACTACGGCTTTGAAGACGGTGGTTGCACAAATAGAAAGACGGCTGTGATGGTGACTGGAAAGCCACGATAGCAGCCAAACAAAAAGAAAGAGAATAGATATAGGTCAAAATATCTTATTCTCTGATCCCATGAAATAACTCACAAAGACTTTTGTTTTCTTATCCGATATAATCAAATCTAAAATATATATTATTGATATATATACCCAATTCTAGGCCCAATAACATAACATGTAAAATTCGCTGGACTATTTGCATCTTAACTGTTCGTAATGCAACTTTGAGGTGTGAGAAGATAGATTATTCGTTAGATACCCATAGCATTAGTTAAAAGCTTAAGTGAATAGGAAGAACAAGAGCCCGGCGTCTAGTAACAAATCCAGTTTCATTATTTAATATCAAGCGGATCAAATAATAACTACAGCATAAATCTAACTCCATTGCTCGGTCAATATCAACCGGAGGTGGCTTGGCCGGCAAGGTACCATCAGGGCTCCCTCGTGATCGAACCCGTACTCCTCCTCTGCCCGTTCTAGAAGCTTTCGGAACATCGGGTGTTCTAGAAACATCAATGGGGCAACAAATCTTTGTGTAGTCTCATGATATCCATCAACGGCTATCACCGCGAAATGGCCTTCTTTTACGTCTTTGGGGACACAATCCCGACCATATTTTTCGGAACACGGTTTCTTGGCCGCTGAAAAGCCTTTGATTTGCACCAACCTCTCTACAACATTCTTTAGCTTCACAATTCCACCCACTTTCTTCTTTGACTGCTCAGCTTTGATCATTCTTTGCCTGGCCATGATAACAGATTAGGCTTCCTTTCCTTCTTCTTTTTTTATCGGGTTTTCGGGTTTCTTAGACCAACATATGTTGAAGTATAGAGATGTAAGGGGGAGTATATATAAGGAGCAATGGTACAAAGAGGATAAGAAAGAAGAGGAAGAAGTAAGAAGGAGAAGTGAGTAAGGGAGACCGAAGCATGTGGCTGAGTTGGTTTGCGTTCCTTTGAATTTTCCACGAAAGCTGTTTCCTTGGTAAGTTTTAATTTTGTTTTCTTCTGTTTTTTACAGTCTGTAAAATTAACATACAATGGAGGAAAACCTAATTTGTTATTTTGACCAAACCTAATTCATACCATGTACGTATACGTACGACCTATAAAACCTACTGAGATCATTTGTTCTATTCTCTACTCGATCAGGACAAATTTTGTTTTAGTAAAGAGTAAACCAATTTCTCCTCTTAGGACAAAAAATAAAGGGTACCTGTTTTAGTTGAGAGAAAACCAATTTTGGCATGACAAAGTCAGTGGAAGCAAGAAGGAGAAATCATCCCACTCTGTTGGCAACCATTTTAAAAGTGTTTGTTTTCGTATTTGAACGCAGCATCTGGATCCAAATACGGCATATGTTGTTCGTTTGTCCTATTTGGTATTTATATCTCGATGCTGAATTTGGATACAAATCCATTTGCATGATCAGAACAAAAATTAGAAATTTTGAATGCTAAAAAATATAGAGTTTAGATTCAGATTTTGCATTTTTATTCTACAAAGTACCAAAACATTCTTACAAAATAATTAAAATATTATTTACATGTTGTTACACTTTCACGATGTGGTCGGACATTGCCACTAACCTCCTACATGGTCTCATTAATCCATATGGACATGATACCTTAGCAGTTATAATTGCAAACAGGGAAGACGGACCAGTTTATTTCGTTCATGTTTGGTGTTCTAAACTACAATATATCTACCATCGTGATGAGAAAGAAATAAAAGACGACACAAAATTGCTTTCTCCTCCTCGTTATAGATCACAAAGCCGTATCGTCAAAGCAATCTGCAACCAAGTACTTACTTCTCTCAGTCAATACTACAACACATCCGCTTGCAACCAACAACTAATGCAAAGTTGGTTTGCCAATTGCCAGTAGAATTCTGCTTGACAGTTTGTTTGACTTCAAATTTTGTACTTTCTGCGCTTCAAGTTTGTAAGAAACACAGTGTTCTCTATATACGTAACTTTTCACTGATCAATAAATTTTACATTTTGAAATATTATGAGTTTATATCAAAATTCACATGTCATAATTTATGTAGACTTATAATTTTACATCAAATAATAGAATCACGGGTTTATGTAGGGCGCTAAAATTACGAAATTTCGTTATTTAGGACCAAAACTGCATTATCATATTTTGAGACAAAACTGCATAATCGCTTTCTAGCGTCTAAACATTAGAATTATGTTTCAGTCTAAAACCATAAAATGACGTTTTGGCACCAAAATCGAGTAATTCATTTTGGCGATGGTATCTCGTGTTGGCACAATTTTACAGAATTTCGTCTTGACGTCAAATATGCGGAATATATTTTTAGTGCAATTAAGCGGAATCTCATTTTGGCGTCAAAACCATGGAATCCTGTTATGGCGCCAAAAACGCAAAATCTCGTTTCGACACATAAATTGTTGAATCGTGTTTTTTGCCAAAACCTTGGAATAACATTTAGGCGCCAAAACCGCAAAACCGCGGTAATAGTTTAATTTTGATTCAGCTTCAAATGGGTTTACCTTATTTGGTCTCATTCTTTTGAATCACATAAAACTTAAAACCTAAAACGAAAATATAAGGTAAACCCAGCTAATTTACCTTTTCCCCATATTTTTTTTTGTTAAAATATTTTCCCCATATTTTTCACGTTCAATCCGCATATATTGTCTATCCAAACCGGACCAGATATTTTCCACCATTGATGGTTTGAAATGTCATTTCCCACAGTATTGTGCGTCCTTATGAACTGTGTAGTTGTACTGTGTACTTTGTATCTTTGCATGCAAAGTCGTGGTCGGTTTCGTACTACGTTACCAAAAATAAAAAAATATAAATTACATGTGATCAAAATGATGTTTCCAATTATAAAGAACAATATATATATATTTAAGAATATATTTTGATATTTAATGACCCATTCGGAAGAGATCCATTGATCTACAACTAACAACTATGCGGTAATTATTTTATGTGGGGAAATAGATATATATATATATATATATATATATATTAATTTGTGGTTATATATGCAATAAAACATATTTTTTTCCCTAAAATTCCGGAACCATCGTCGATCGAAAATGAACCCACAAGTCTACAATGAACCCAACAATAATCTTTCTTAAAATAAAAGTTACGTACCATGTATAAAAAAAGTCTGCATTTAACACGGAAACATGTTGCAATAGAAAGGTCACTGTCCAAAAAAGCTACGAGAGAACGTCAGTCCAAGGAGGAAACTTGTTGATAATATCCTAGAACTACATGACTATATAGCATATACTTACACCATTTTGACACAATGTGACCCTAGTGATTAGACATATGATTGCGTAAATAATTACTTATTGATTATAAAATTATTTAAATGATAGAAAAGTGGGGGAAAAGCGCATATAATGTCGTTAGCAGTTAGCAGTCCACAGTCCAAATTTAATATGAAAGCAATAGTTCATTCACCCGCTTACTCCGGGCTGGTCCGACACGGTCTTTATTTGTTTATATCATTTTCTTGTTTTTGATATTTATGGATATGCACTTTCTGTTCAACTCTATAGATACATGAACCCGCATGTATATTCCGCTACTGAAATTTGGTAGGATATTTTTATTTTGAAGGAAAAAAAAAGTTGTTATTTAACAGATTATTAAGTTATCGACTTCTAAACAAACCAATATTATTAATATAAAATCAGCCACGTATTTTGCAGGTAGGGGTCCGGTTCGTCTAAGATACTCTGATAGGTTTTTGTTGGCCTTTTTTTTTTTTTTTGATAAATGGACCATTGTCTACATTTTGTATAAAACGGTAACTTATTGAGATGTGTGTTTAACATATGATCCTTAAATTATTTGTTTGATCCGCTAAAAGAACCACTTCTTAATCTCACTGATCGGTTAGCTCACAAGTTACAACAACTTTGAAAGAAGCAATTCCGATCGTACGCCGAGCTTTCTTGAAGCTAAACCCTAGCTACGAAAATATTGAAAATGAGAGAGAATAATAATTTTTGGGATATGGGATGTTGATTTGTGAGTCTAACCAATGTCTACTTGGGGTTTAGAAAACTTGGTCATCAATCCGAGAATATTCAACAATTAAATTCGCAATATATATCTGACTTATTCTCCAAGAAATTTAAAAAATATTTACTCGATCTCAAACTTGAATACCAGTCAATGGGCATGACTTTCGCAAGCTTGATTCCCATTCTGCTTATTGAGCCATGTTGGCTTATACACTCAGGTTTTAACCCTAAATATTAGTGCAAGTGTACGTACAACAAATTGTAATAGTATATAGAGAATCGAATCACAGAGACCAGGGTTGCACTATAGACCTGCAAGATGTAGAATTAAATTAAGACAAAGAATATAAGGTTATTTGTGTGTGTGTGTCACAAAATCGGTATGCAAAAGAAACAACAAGTAAATAAAACGTTGTAATCAATCAACAAAAAAGCATTAGGCATAAGAAATTTTTCAGGGTATCATGAATCGCCTAAAACGGATAACCTAGATAAGAAAAGTTGCAGAACTGTTCGAGAACTCAAACCTCTAAGGAATATCAATCTACTGTCGTAGTACCAATCACTATATCTAATCCTTAGAAGTCTAAACTCTTGTGTGGATTCCACATGATTAGATATGCATAAACGTCCTAGTTTGATCAGTTCACAAAACACCTTAACATCATGATTAGCTATGCATAAACGTCCTAGTTTCAGTAGTTCACAAAATACTTTAACATCAACTCTCGCTGGCTAGGGATATTTTGCTTGTCTATGTTTCTTTTAGGAAATTATCACACCCTTTTAATGCGTTAATTCACCTAATATCAGCAACCAGTTACCTACTCTAGTTCCATCATTGAGGAAAACTATATAAGAAGAACTCTTAAGGTAATTCTCTAATCTAACAATCCTAATCTAGCAATTCATGAATTACCTTTGAACCCTTAAAACCCAATTATTGATCTACTCAGACATGGTAGGTGAAATCAAGCAAATAGTATAAGAAAAGGGCATAATTAAATCAACGATATAAAAACATGGTTCAGATGGAAAATCGTTTCTCCAAAAGTTCAAAAACGAAAACAATAATCATATGAATATAATCTAAGTGTGTATTTAAAAGAGGCTTAAAATTGTATTTATAAGTCTCTAGGTCATCCATGTCGTTTTTCTTCAATTCCAAGTCGATTAGGAAGTTCTGGTCTGAAATGTCTCTCCACCGGTCACGAGGAAGGGATGTTGGGCCATTGACCAGTGATCGGTGGCTTTGGGTGTTCTGAGAATACTTTATGAAGTAAGTCCACCGGTCATCGACTCCCCGTTCTTTGACCGGTGCTCTTGGCCGGTGGAACTCTCGATAGACGGCTTGAATGCGTTTATTGGGTACATACGGATGGCTCGGCCCAGTGGCCTTGAGTGTTCTCCACCGGTCACGGGTCTTGAGGTCTCGAATGGTCCTAGCCGGTGGCCGTGACTGCGCCTCCTTCTTTTGAGAGCCATAATGATATTTCTTCACAAAAACTGACATAACTTTCTAACAGTCGATCCAAATGACTTCAAACTCATGTCAAATGAAAGCTGACTCAAGTCGTTATCTTGTGACTAAATTTCAGCTTGATCCAAAAATGGATAAACCTCCAACCATTGCTAAATTTCTGACGCTTCTTCACGATCATGCATCCTAAATTGCTTGTTTTCACCCCTTTTGTCCATTGTACCTATAAAGAAACTAGATACTCAAAGACTCAAAATACCATAAATCACTAAAATCCAGATGAAACACTTGAAAAAACTATTAATATTCGGGGTTAAATTCCTATAATCATGGATAGATCAACTCCCTTGGAGTTAAATCTTTGCTTGTCCTCAAGCAAAACAAATATTCAAGTACTTAAAAGATGTTTGAAATCACAGAAACTCACATATCTTGAGACTATTGTTCTGAACAAAAAATGTAAACTACATCAAACAAAATTAGCTCCAATCATTCACACCATATTCCCTCCACGACCTTCGTAGCCTGGTTCATCTCTAAATTTCAATCATGCAAAAACCTTGATTTCATATCAGTTAACTCTCTACATTTATTAAAGTAGTGAATAAATGGTTGATTTGTAGTGAGGTCAAAATGTTTGTGATTCCCAGACGCGCTGGAAGATGCAAATATTATGCAAAATCGCAAGAGAGAATATATCGACTGATGAACTACACAATTCTCCAACCACTTCTTCCTAACAAATGGATCGTCAACCACTGCAAACAATCACTGGCGTTTCTTTGCCTCGAGACTTTTTATGCATTCTCAGTTCTTTTTCTCTCTGATTCACGTTTTTGTTTTTCTTTTTTTTTAGAAGAGAAAAACCAGTCTTTCTGATACTTGTCTCAGTGGCCACAAATTTTCGGATATGATACACGATGCCCAAAGAAAACGTTCAAGAAACCATCACACTTCACCAAGCTTTTTTAGCTAATGCACTACAATAGCTGGAAACTTGTGTCGATCATTTCTCTCCAATGTTTTTGCACATATCAGCACTTATGACAATAAAACAACGAGTGCATGAGGTCGGATGAAAGGTAAGGTAAAGGTGGAGTAATTAAGATTTGTGAAATGGTAAAAATTTAGACAAAAATAAATAAATATAGAGACGAAAAAAATATTGTTATTTTGATTTTATTGTCGTAAATTTGACGATAGCGACAGATTACCAATAAAACCCAAATTGTTATTAATCGTTCGATGTAATTATCCATTCAACGTAAAATCATCGTAAAGGTTACGACAAACAAAATTTGTTGGTAATTTGTCGTAAAATCGACGGTACATTTGAGACACGGCTACGTTGAATCTTGATGATGTGACATTGGGTCGCTACATCGACGTGAATCCGTTGTAAATGTACCGACGAAATTACAACGACTATTTTTGGCTCCTCGTTAAGCCGATAGAAAATTTACTACGACTTTACTACGAATTCTTCGTCAAATCGACAAAAAATGTACGATGATTATACGATGAAAATTTCTGGTTCGTCGTAAAATTTGAGGCAGAATAGCATCGACTCAGCCTAACCATTATGACGTGCTTTATTGATAATTTAAAAAAAAAGTAAAACAAAATAATTAAAATATATAATAAAATATTAAAATTAAAATTAAAAGATTATATTAAATTCCAAATAGAGATCGATAACAAAACTGTTTAATTAGTTCATGACAAATAAAATACAAAAAACCTAAACTAAATCGTGCTCATCTGGCTGGATATCATCATACAGCTCAGGTTCGCAGCCTCAGCTGATCGCCTCTCGAACTCTGTCTCCTCTTGAGTGTGATGTTGAGCCCCTGATGGCTTGTCTCACCCATCGCCGCCAGTGTCGAACGTTGTCTATGTTACAATGCTTCAGCTAAAACTGGGTTGCTCGCAGTTAGGATCTCGAACAACTAGTCGTATTCCTGCATATGATGAGCATTAACGACTTGTTGCTCCCGGAGTGTCGCAATCTCCTCGTACGCAACATTAAGTTGCGTACGCAACTCAGCTGGATCCTCAAAAGTACGGCGCGGGGCAGACAAAGAAGCGGTCGAGACATCCTGGATCAAACAAAGTCCTAAGGTTCGTCCCTTCTTCTTCGGGACAACATGAAAAATGATAACATGTTAGATATAAAACCGTAATGAAAATTATTTGTGTATTGAAATATTAGCTTAGATTTTACCTCTTCAAAGATACGGTCGATCTCGGGGTGGTCAGTCCACCGTACTGGACCGAGCTACTACTCGGAGATAGCTGGACCTGTGACTGACGTTCGACGACTCTCGTAGTCACATCATTGTAGATCTGCTCTGACCGGACGTCCACAAAGGCTCCATTCTTTTCTCTTGTGGGTTTCCCTGAAAACATTAGTAAGAGGAGGGAGTTTCCCGTCGTTTGCCTAAAAAATAAATCGAAAACATTTAATGAAATTTAATATAGTGATAAAATGGACGAACAAATTGAAATCAAACATTATAAGAAAAAGAATTATACCATCTGGATGTGCCTCCTCACAAAAAACGTATGTCTGAGAGTATGGACAGTAACGTTGACTTAACGTCTTAACGTCGAATGGGAAGGACGTCGGTGATTCGTCGTAAAATCGACGCTTTTGTACAACAAATTTATGACGAATAACTTCATCGCTCATTAACTAGAAATCTACGACGAATCAGTACTTCAATGTTAAGCCGTTGCTAAATAACGTTGAAGCAAATCCGACGCTAATCTTTGATATTATTTCTCTCCTTTCTTCTAATATTTTTATATAAAAAATTAAAAATTATTTTTAATGACGTGACAGTTGATTTATCAATTATTGACAATTCAACGGATGTTGGCATTCAAGCACTTAACGGGTTGACTAAGAGTGACGATCAGTGTATGTTTCGGTCATTATATCGTTGGTACATATATTATCGTAACGAAAGCTCATAGTTTTGACATAAGTGGGTCGTTTTTCTCTGAATTAACATTTAATATTTTCTATTTCCGTAGAGAATATTTCAAAATTAAATTCGTAATAAATATATGATTTATTCTCCAAGGTCAGACTCTCGTAGGCCATTTCCATTCAGGAAGTTGTGCCATTTTGGCTCGATTGTAGTTTTAAATATCAAACATATAATAGTAGTTTGTATTAGTGTTGATAACATGTCATAATTTCATTTCAAAAATTTATGTGCTTGTGTGAATTGTAGATGACAAAAACAAAAATACTTATATCTAGGGATAGTGCGCGTAAGTTATAGATAACGAACAAAATATATACTATATCTAGGTACCACGATAAATGATATTAGAGATTAGAGATTTATCCCTTGTTTTTTTTTTCCATATCGTAGAATTATATTAATAAGAAAAGTCTGAGATTACATGTAAAAATAAGCCGGTAGGGGAAAGAACATCCATTCTTAGCCAGAAGCCCAAAAAAAGGAAATGAATGTCCAAACGACTACCGAGAAATATAGTCCAGACGAGGGAACCAAACCCGATACAACCCGAAGGCATAGAAATAAATAAAGCAAATACTTATTCTGAATACCGATTATACAAGACAAAGATGCCGGGATTGAAAATACAACCACCACATACCACCAAGGGGAGCGGCTAGAGAAACCCAAATCGGAAGATATGGCAATGAAACCCAAAAGAAGAAGACCACCAACCAAAGAAGATATCAACCCATTGATCCGAAGATCTTCAAATGATATTCAACCCAATACCACACTACGATTTTACCTAAGTAAGGGATTACCGAAGAGTGCAAGCTGTTGATGTACATCGCTGCTTGAAGAATTATTCTGAAAAACGGATAAATAAGGAAGATAACTCTGCTGGACGAGGAAATTAAGACTCGAACGCTTCAACTTCAAAATAGAAAATCCACCGATGAACAATCCAATACCAGACATATCTTCACCAAACATAACCAGAAGAAGAGAGGTCCTCCAAACACATCTCCAGACAAAACCACGGAAAGCACAAGGCAAGGTTCGGCAAGAGATCAGACCAGACTGAAAATCCCAGGAATACGGCAAAGCCCAAAAACGAGAACCTTCAAATCCAATCTGAAAGCCTACCTATCCACTACAAGAACCATGCCTCGACACATAACCATAACCCAAAGAATGACAAGGATCCCAGCACAGACACAGCCTAGCAAACATAAATAATAACAAAATCTAATTAATTTAAATATATTATATATATTTTCCAAACTGTTTATTAATATTTTTATTCGAATATAATAGGAATGAGAAAATTCCCTAATATATATAATGTTTATATATCAAAAATTATAATTTTAAACTATAATATTAATTGTTACCCTATATATTACGTTTATATTTGATAATCATAAATATGTGTTATTATATAAATGGATAAAATGTATTAACTAATTACTATAAAGTTAGATGTAAAGTACCCAAAAAATGGTTAATTTACCTAATAGCCAAAAAAAAAAAAAAAAAAAAAAAATTAGGCAAATAACCAAAAACTCTAAAACTAATGGGGGTAAAACTAGTGGATGTGATTGTACCACGTAAGAGATTTTTGGTTATTTTTTTAAATATTTTTTTTTTATGGGTTAAAGGCCAAATTATCCCCAAAAAAAATCCATATTGTATGTTTAATTTGATATAATAATTTATAACCATTAATGTGTATTATTTTAAATGATAATTAATTATTTTTTTGAAATATTTTATAACGCAAAGGTAAAATATCTAGGTGTATTATTTCGATGAACAAAAAATATCTAGATATTTTACTTTCGATAAGACAATTCATCCAGAGAAAAACTCTCTCATGACTTCTCTGGATGGGAATTGGGAAGAAAAAGAACATACAGTGAGAGTTCATGAGAAACACGTTGGGAAGAAAAAGAACGGACTCAGGGAATTATGTATAGTCGCCATACGAGAGTGTTCATGAGAAACACGTTGTTTCAGTCATAGTTTATATAAAAGATGATTACTCTGTAAAAGATGTTCGATGATGATCCTACACGAAGGACTAGCATGACGATGAATCAAATCCTTAAATATCGTTTTAAAACTAGATTATCAGCGCTACATTCTTACAAACTATAGGTATCTCATTGATTAGATTTAAAACTAACAACCTCAACTAATGTGTTTTTTGATATAGACGTCAAGTAAGAATGCGCACACACCAAATAAAAACAAAAACAAATATATATACATACATTCATATATATATATATATATATATAAGTCTATATACAAAATAGAAGATTAGGGTTGTAAATGGTCGGTTGGAGACCGGAGCGGATACCCTTTAATTTTGGGATATCTGTTATCCGACTCTTACGGGTAATAGACGTTATTACTCGTGTCCAACTTTGAAAAAACGGATATCTAGACAAACAAATATTCTTTAAGAAAACAAATATATGCGGATTATCCGACCAAACTTGTTATATGGATCTAAATGTAAATAGTTACACTTTAGTCAGTATCAAACTTCTAAAGCATTTAAATACTTACATAATTACATAATCATTTTCTAAAACTATTCAAACAAAAATCTAAATATTCGAAGCCAAAAAATCATATTTAAACAATCTAAATTTTAAAAACTTGATTTCAAATTTTCAGACTTCAGAAAAAGTTATATTATATGCTAATTTTTTTCTAAGATAAACTTTTATATAGGATTATATGTAATTACCTAATAAATAATGATGCAATATATAGATCCATTAAAATGGATATCTACGGATTGGATAATAATGCGGATACGGGATGGAAAGTTGAAATGAAATTGATATCCCAGACCAGACCTTTATCCATGGGTAATAAAATTATGATATCATTTACTTGACTCAAAAGTTAAGAATACCCTTTACTCGAAGCAAATACCAATCGGGTAACGGAGGATAACGAGTATCAGTGTCCCACCCTATAAATGGCATCTAAAACAGAAGAATGAAATATGATTATATTTTTATATTTACAAGAAATTAGAAGATCGTTGGGTGCTTAAAGTAGAGACGGCTCAACAGCCGACTGTTACGTAGAAGTTTGGTGATAACAAAAGAATAAAGGCGTAAAGGTCGGTTCTAAGTATCAAGAGGCTTAAAGAAATTTGTAAAAATATGACCTTTAGTTCCTTTTATAAACATTAACTAAATTTGTGTTGGAAAATTTTCAGAAATACCACTTTTAAGATATTATTTTTCAAAAATAATACTAATTATTGTCTTTTTTAAAAATATTACTTTTATAAACGTTTATAGAAATTCAAATTTATAAAAATTTATAAAATATGTTTTATTAAGAGTTTATAAAACATGTTTTATAAATTTTTATAAAGTTTTTTGGAATATTATAAGAATAAGATTTTATAAAGTTTATAACATGTTATAAGGTTTATAAACCTTTAAACTTTGAATTTTTATAAATAACATTATGACGTTTATAAAAGTGGTATTTTTGAAAATATACAGTAAATAGTGGTATTTTTGAAAAACAATATCATAAAAGTGGTATTTTTAAAATTTCTCCTATTTGTTTTATTAAAAGTAGTCATTTTATATAAATTTATCACTTCATTTAAATAAACATAAGATTTATTTTAAATAATTATCAATTAACTTTTTTTAACTAATATAAATGATTTAATGTTAAATTTGTTCTTGTAATTTGTTTTATGTAAGTTTTAAAATATTATTTCATAAAGATTAAAATAAAAACCAGATAACCCATAAAATAGAAATGAAAATTGCAATAATATGTGCTCGGGTGGGATTTTGAAATTTTCGTACGGGATTGTAGATCTCAAGCATTAGACCTGTGGTGCTTTTTTGGGATAGATTCGAGAGTTTCGAGTAGGATGTTAGACCATTTGGAGGAAAGGGTGACATGATGGTTCGTTAGGGTGTATGTCAGGTCGTCTTGCCCGGTTATGAGTAATGTTGTATCCTGCACAAGTAACATGGTCATAAGCGTCTTCGGGAGAACGAAAGGGAGTTTCCCTCCCGAAACTCTCTGACGCCCAAACTAGGCTATCGCACGAAAGTATTTTACTCGGGAGGTTGTTAAAGGGTTTAGTTGGAAATTACCTTTGAAGATCGTAATGTCATATTTCGTATGAGGTTTGGGGGGGTGAGAGAGTAAAAATTGACTCCTCGGAAAAGTGGGGTTGGAACTCTCTACTTCGGGAGTTTACCAGTGTAGGATCTTCTTGGGAGGGTCCTTTTAGGTCTATATGGTTTATTTATGTCCTCTTCTTTGGTCTCTCGCAAGCCTCTTCCTCGAGAGAGTGGGGTTTGACCTCCTTTATCTTTCTCGGTTTCCTTGTATTTGTAGGATTAGTCCTGCCTTGTTTTTGCTATTTTTTGTCTTGTCACATCATCACCTTCTCCTTTGTAGTGGCTGACTATTCCTAGCGGTGACGGGTGACCTAATCTGTCAAACGCCTCCCGGGACATGCCTACTTCATCATTATTGTATGATGGCAGGGCTAGGGCCTGCCACTCGGTTGAGTGACACACCTCCCACCTGATGTGGCACTTTCTAATTGGCGAATGCAAAACCGCCCCCAATAATTGCACCTCTCTCCGCCTTATCTCCGAGAAGTATAGGTGGAGAGTGGATCATTGGTTTTACCTGTAAGACGTTAGTAAATATTTGCTTTGTTGTGGTCAGATATTCTTACCATGTCGGGGTTTTAGAACTTCTATACTACCTCGAGGGGTTTTCCCGATCGTGCTGGCGTTCGCCTAGCAGCGACTGGGGTGCACTCCCAGTGGGTCTGGCTTGTTTCAACCTTTCGGTTGAGCAGCCGTTCGTCAGTCAAGGATAGTGTGGGGTCACGAGGCGGATCCCCCAGACCGTAGCACTCGCCGCGCGAGGTGGCATGGATAGTTTCCCAGGGGACGAAGCTAGACTATGTCGCGAGGGACATCTCCTAGAAGGGATTGACCCTCCATACCATGCTTGTCGCTTAGTAGGTCGGGGCGTATTATCCTTCCTATTGGCTTTGTAGGTCGGATTTCACTAGCCGATCTCAGGGATTGAGGCTGACTAGTGACACTTAGACTCCATAGATACCTGCACAGGGACCCTTGGGGTGTCCTGAGAAGGGGAAGGATTGTCTCTGAGCGCAGGTCGATAACTCAGAGGGGGCCATTACTTTTTGTGCAACATGTGTGTACCACCTTGTGACAATAATGACATTTCCCGAGGGTGTTACCCCGGCTCCCGTACTGCTGGAAAAGTTTTCGTGTTGTGTGTTACAGGGTAGTTGTTTGGTGATTTTTTGGAATCGTGATTGGTACGACTCCGAAGATAGCGTACATTATTGCTTTTTATTCCCTGCGAGGAAGGGCATCGGAGTAGGTCGACGTGTGCCAAAAATGGGTCCTCGGGTGAGGATGCCTTAGATCTCTGGGAGACGGTGCCGTTTTCAGGCGTGCACATCCTTTCGGAGTACGCGGTTTCTGGTACCTCGAAGGGCAAGCTAGCGAAAAGCTGGGTTGTGGGATCCACAGGGGATACGACCACATCACGTCCAAGGAGGGCGTGCCATAAAGTTAGAAGTTAGTTGCTAATCCTAGGATGCCTAAGCTAACTACGGTTGCTCCGCAGGAACGATTAATTAATCAATCAAAATCTCCGAGGAGAAAGCAAGCAATCAATCAATCAAGCAATCAAGATCCCCGAGAGGAAAGCAAGCAATCAAACAATCAAGAAATCAAAAACCTCAAAGGGAAATAAGCAATCAAACAATCAAGAACCCTGAGGGGAAAGCAAGCAATCAAGAACCCCGAGGGAAAAGCAAGTAGTCAAACAATCAAACAATCAAAAATCCCGAGGGGAAAGCAAACAGTCAAATAATCAAGCAATTAAGAACCCCGAAGGGAAAGCAAGCAATCAAGAATCCCGAAGGAAAAGCAAGCAGTCAAACAATCAAGCAATCAAGAACGCCGAGAGAACAGCAAGGGGATATGGTGCATACCTCCAATAATACCTACTTGTAGAAATGATTCTTTCAGTTTTCATGCTTTGGTTACCTACTTGTGCATTCCTTTTCCTGATGGGACATCCTCCTTCGGGAATACCTGCTCATATGACTTCTCGATATCTCCTTGTTCACGTGTTTTAACTACTTACCGATGCTCGTTGATCCTTGACAGACCGTTCTCTCCCGGGAGTACATGTTCATATAATTACCTGGCATTTCCTTGGTGTTCTCCTTGTTACAATATGTATTGCTCCTGGTTAGCTCCTTGGTTATGCTATCCACGTGTCGGGTCACGGTCCTTGGTCTTGGGACAAGACATGTGGCAAAAGTTGGCATCTTTCCAAGTTGATTCCACTTACTGATTGTGTCTCTTCGCGTCTCGGTGACAATTATGAGCGTTGAACATGCTTACTTACGAGGGGTCATATCAAGATGGGTTACATAAGGCATCAGATTTCCTCGAGTGGTCCCTATGCTTTCCTCATCTTTTATTCTGAGCCCGAGAAATTCAAACATCCTTTGAGTTTTCCTCTGAGTCTATAAAAAGCTTCCATGAGGCATCAGATTCTCTCACATTATCATTTTCTCGATCGGTTCTAAGTTTGGTTCCACTAGTTTTCCTCTACTTCATCATGCGTAGAGAAGGAGTGTTAAGAGATATCGACGGTTTGCCTCTTTCTTCTGGAAGCGGCTCATTTGGTCGTCTTAACCGACCGGTCGCTGACCATCTTCATCCTTTCCATCTGAGCGGTAAGGCCATGTCCCGGGTAGGCCTGCTTTGCTGAAATGCCTTCGCAATAGCGATCCGAACTCTTCTCCTAACGACCGTGGGGGATCTCCTCCGCCAGGTCCCGGACATTTATGGGAGCCCTAGTGTAATGACCCCAATAAGGGCTAAGGACAGCTCGGAAAGTCGATCCTAAAAAGGTTAAGGATAAGAGTCGAAAGAGTCGGAACGGCCATAAAAGAATAGAAAGAAGTTTTAGTTAAAGAAAATCTCTAATGGATCGGAAGAGTTTGGAGTTGGATCGAGGCAGTGGACCAATGGAATGGTACGGGCAGCCACAACCCAATCCGAACCAACAAAGAACATTGGGATGAAATGAATGAAAATTTCTTAGGCTTGGATAAAGGGAATCATCTGGATCCAGGAAGGGGAAGTCTATGAAGTGTCCGATGATCCGCAAGAACAATCGGAGGAACCAAGAATTTAGGAAAATCTCAAAACTAAGGTGTTTAACTTGGAAAGGGTAGAAAATGCCTTAAAAGGAAAGTTGGTCGAAGAAAACTCAGTGGATCGAGAAATTCCTACCATGGGTCGAGTCAGTACGACCCGCTGGTCAAGAGGCTTCAGATCATATGCGGGAAACATCTTTTTCATCGTGGGCAGGGGCGTGCATGTCACGCTGGGCATTGGCTGGACCGCAGAACTGATCCGCCATGTGTACCGCATATGGATGCATGCACAGAAAGTGTATGGACATGGATTGGGGTGCCACGTGGCTGGCATGCAGCAGCATGGTCTATATTTGGCAGATTTCGTTTTAAACGAGATTTTTGAGGCTGTGGCTATATATATCAACCCACCCTCTCATAATTTTTCCCCATTTCCGATTTTTCCTTATACTCTTCCAAAACCCACCCATACCGAAGATCTGAAGAAATCCACGATCTAGCCCACAGTGGGAAGCTTTCCGGGTAGATTCTTCGATAAGATTTAGTGTTTTCTGTTATTTTTCCACTTAGATCCGTTATAGCCAGATGTTAAGGTAGATCTTTGTATTAGCTTCAGGTTGCTCGGGTTGTTCGGAAGGGAGTATGTTCACGTCAAGAGTTCGATCTTCGCAACAAACTCTATGAGTTGGTGATGTGTGGCGTGTGATTCACGCTAGGAATATGTGTAGGCTGTAAACTTGTCATGCATGCACACTGTTAGACTCGATGCGTATGCTGTGAATATATCCATGCATGTTATCTGTTGAGCTTGATGTATTGGTTGTTGGTTCGTTCATGCATGTTTATGACTTGATCTAGTTGTGTTGGCTGTGGATTCATCCTTGCATGTTAAGATCTGGTCATGAACTATACTCAGTGCTTGTTGCATGTCACTAATCTAAGCACGGCTCATTGAATCTAGGCTTAGATACGATACTTGTTGACTGCACGTGTTGCTAAGTATGTTCGTATTGGGTAATGAATTGTTCCGTGAATGATGCCCTCATTTTCTTCTAAGTTATAATATGGGTGATGCATGATGTTTGAGATTATGTGGGAATGCTTGTTTATGATCTGTTGGTTGTGTGGAAGAACCGCATGATAATTATGTGAATGGTTGGAATTATAAGCATGTTATCTCATAAACTCATGCACGGTTATGAAAGTGATGTAAGACGATTTGACATTCCCGGATGGGTCACGGTTAACGGCACCACCAAATGCTATGAGATAACCGCATGGACACGGAGGAGACGTGGTTAGCTCCCTTGGCCGTGTATACACGACGGTGTATAAGTTCGGAGGTGAACTCGGGTATTGTCAGCCTGTGTGGCCACAGTTCCAAGTGGATGCCCGGGAATGGTCGATGGGATTGTAAGGCTTATTGAAAGTAAAATTGGATTGCATTCATATAGAACATTCCTACTGTGATTCCAAGCGAATGATTGCATTGGTTGATTGTTCTGTGATGAATTGCATGTTTATTGATGCTTGTTATTTCAGGTTCGGGTGGGAATTGTACGAGAATGTTAGTAGGGCGCTAACAAACTGAGTAATTCTAGATTACTTATCCCTCACTATTTGTTGCAGGTAACCTTAGCCGGGAACCAATAGAGGAAAGCATTGGACGGTAGGAGATCAAAGTAGGTGATTTCGATGGTCTTGCAAAATACTTAATTTTTAGTATGTATTATTTTTAAACCTTGGATCCACCCATATATTAGTTTGCAAATGGATTTCAGTACATAATATATGCTTAAGTATAATGAAAATATTTTCAAAAAATCTTGCAAGTGTCATGATGCATGATCTAGTCCGGACCGAACCAACCGTCTGACCTGATTCGGGTTGAAAAACCTTAGGATCATTTCAGACGGGTGAATCATTCGGGGATAGATGGCCCAGGACTGTTGGACTTTTTCTAAGGACTTATGCATGTCTGTTCCCGGGTGTGGGTTGTAGCATTTTCTCTTGGTCGGTTCTGATCGCAGATCGGGGGTGTTACAACTCTTAATAAGGTGGTATCAGAACATGGTTTTTATCATGCTTAGGCACTTGCATTTTTCAAATATTTATCGATTCAAATGGGTTGCAAGAGCATCTAGGATCTGATTTTTTCCAATGCCTTATGTAGAAGGGATTTTTAGGAACTTACCCTTTTTATTGAGATTCAAGGAAGATGCCGCCAAGAAGAGCCAGAATGTGTGGGCCGTGGTCAAAAGTTGTGAATTTGTCTGAGAGTGAGGATATGTCTGATTAGTTGGCTGGGATTATGATGGAAGACTCGGACAGTTCTCGAGCTACGGGTCAGTCGGGGTGCGTGAATGGGGTAGCATTACCAAGTGAGACTGAGGAAGAGGATGGACCGCTGATGCCACCAGATTACCTTGGTCTCGACGTTTAGCGGGATGAATGGGAAGAAAGTATGGAAACAGAGTCGGAAGAGGATCCTATGGAAGATCCGGAGAAGGAACAGCCTGTTCACAGTCCCGATCCATCCCAAGTACCCGTATCCAAGCCAAACTCGCCTGTCTTCATAGAGATCTCGTCGGACAGTGATATATCATGGTTTTTACCAGTTTTCAACCATGATATTCGTTGTTTTATCGAGTCATTTCTATGTTTTTAGAGTATTTCAGGATCGGAACATGTTTGGATGGAATATAAGGCATAAAGAGCAAGGAATGGAGCAAAGGAGCAGAAAAGAGGTCAGATCGACCATTCAAGAGAAGATCAACCATTCCATAGATTGTTTGATAGATCATAGGTGAGCTAATTGTACTTAGCCAACGAAAATTGATGCTAAGGTAATTCGTGAACATATCAAACCTGCTCGTTAATGTTTGTTTAGAATTCTAAGATCAAACGACAGTTTAGACTCTTAGGTTGCTAGATAATGTGATTGATACCACGACAGTGGATTGGTTATATATTCATATTTGAGTTCAAGACTACGCTTATTGTTCCCTGAATAATTGTCTGGTTCATGATCTCTGAATTTCTGCGAATTGCCCTTGACCTAATGCTTCATTTAATTGATATTTACATCGCTTTAATTGCTATTTTAGTTTCATGTTGCTACCCACAACCATCATATTGCCATCTTAGTTTAGTTTCATTCATAAGATTCGTAGAGTGATACTTGGTCTCTATGGATTCGATCCCTATAATACTACTTCGTTTGCTGTGCACTTGCAGTGATATTTTAGGGTCAAAAATCTGTGTATCAAGTTTTTAATTCGATGTCCCTTGGAAGGAATAACAGTCCAGCCCCGGTGGAGTCTGAAATTCTGATGCCTCAGCTACCCTGGCAAGATCTGTTTCCACAAACTCCAGACCCGTTACAGCCACCTCAGGACTCGACAGCGGAGGCAGTGGCAAACTGGAATCGTTACTAGGAGCCATCCCTTGCAAGCTCGTCATGGTCTGAATCATATCGTCCTTACAATCGTTGCTGGGAGTCGTACCTTACAAGCTTGTCACGATCTGAATCATATCGCGCTTACTGAAATATGGACATACCGCAACGTGAGAGTCCTCGGTAAAATTCTACCTCTTACCAGCCTGTTTCTTATTGGCAAATGTCAAGCTTGGCGAGTGCATCATCGGGAAGGGACACGCTGGAAATTGGAGCCTACATTGCCCGGTAGAACGTGAGCATGGGTTATTCAGTGGGATAGACGAGGCAGCAAGACTTGGGACAAGGGACTGAGCCGCCAAGGGGAATGCAAGGATTTGGGATAAGGAGTCAGTTTGGGAGTGGGTACAGTCCGCAATTACTTGGGTGGATGTGGGGACCGGCTGATTCCGTGATAAACCCAGTATCTCAAGTGATGGCCGCGAGACAGTATGGAAGGAAAGTGACCCGGAGTGAATCTATCAGTGGGTCATATGTGACGGCTAGGTATGGACAGTGTTACGCATCACCAAGGGAAAGAGGGAGTTATATGTACGGATCTAGACCGTCATCTTCATTCGCAGTTCCTTGCCGTCTTTGTGGACAGTATGGCCATTGGACTCACACATGTCCATTTGCACCTCGATACCAGCCTGGGTTGAGCACTCCTACATCCACACTCGCGAGATGTTTCACTTGCGGTGGGATTGGGCATTACGCGACATCTTGTACGTTGGACCATCAAGGACTACGGATGCCATCTACGCCCCATGTACCATCTACCCTTCCGACCTGTGACCATGTTTCGGGACAGCCAACCGTAGGGGATAAGTTGTGTTCTAGGTGTAGGAACCCTCGAACCCCAACGCCTTAGTGTGGCTCCAAGCACAAGTACGTGTGGGTTCTAAACTCCTTGTGTGAAAAAATCTAAGTAATTGGTATGGGGATATTTCATTGAATTGATTTTGTATGAATGATTGTGCAATATGGTTGTGTTTTGTGAAGGCATGTACGAATTAAGACTATGTTTTGAACGTATTTGTATTGAAATGAAAGTTTTTGGGCACGAATGTCATTTTTCTAAATGCATGTTGTGATCGTAAGCATGGATGACTTTTATTCGAAGGCATTTGGTGATCTAGGTTTGAATAAATGGTTAAGTATGAATGGTAATATCGTTTGAACCTTAGCACTAGAATGTGTTAAGTAATTTCCATTAGGAAGGAAATGTGGGAGAACCATAGAAAGTGTTGTGTTAGGATGAGAATTTCCAAATCTAGAGATAGGTTTCGAAAAGTCTAAGTCTAGGTGTTAAGAATCTTAAGGTAAGTTAAAGAAACTCATGCCCTAACCCAAACCACCCAAAGGTATAGCCATCGAGGAAAAAGGGTGATCCGTGAAAAAGTGTAGCAATGGGAAGAACTAAAATCAGTAAGGAAAGATAAGGTTGGGAACTTAGTAGCCATAAAGTCAAGTTGGGAAGGAAACCCAACGACAAAAGCCGTGAGAATCAAAACAAGAGAGAGTGGGAAAGACGTTGAAGTGAGATCAAGGATGGTCTCATGTTCAGAGTTTGTAGGAATTATGCAGAAGAGGTTCAAGACGTACCAACTCAGTAAAAGGGTAAGGAATTACGAAACATGGAGGTTATATACTAGGAAAACCAGGCAGGGAGAAAGGCTCCAGCCGGCCAAGGGAATGGCCGAGGTCACAGAGTAATTCCCAAAGGATCACAAGAGTGAATATCGGAGAGGAGAGGCCGGAGACAACAAGTACATGGCTGGTGTGGAAGGAAGGACTCATAGGCATAATTGCTATAAACAACGTTTAGGAAAGCGGTTGGTCAAAGGGAAGCCTAGCCGGATCGAGTGAAGTTCATTCGTACTCGAAAGACCAAGAAGCGGATCGAGACAACTGGGCATGAAAAAGGGCCAAATGGAAGGTTGTTTAACTTAGAAAGGAAGGACGGGAGGAAACCGAAGGAAGACTTTAGTCGAGAAAGAATAAGTCCGGTGTGGAGGAATGGAAACTCTCACCGCCTTAAGGCAGGACTTAAGCCAGGATATAAGCAATATGTGAGGCAAGGAGGGACGTTGTGACTCCAGGCAAAACAAGTAACGAGGGAGAATGGAATGGGCAAGGAATGCCTCGTTGGTATAAAAGGAAATTGGTCTAGTCAAGGTGGTTTGAAGTGGGCCAAGACCATACATACCATCAAAGAAAAGAAAGACAAACCAAGTAAACGAAAAGGTAGATTATGGGATCGTAAATCTGAGTTGAAGTAGAGTTACGAGGGAATAAGGAAGACCCTCTGAGCCTTAGAGAATTCATGATGAATTCTTTTAAGGGATAGAGAATGTAATGACCCCGATAAGGGCTAAGGACGGCTCAGAATGTCGATCCTAAAGAGGTTAAGGATAAGAATCGAAAGAGTCAGAATGGCCATAAAAGATATAGAAAGAAGTTTTAGTCAAAGAAAATCTCTAATGGATCGGAGGAGTTTGGAGTTGGATTGAGGCAGTGGGCCAATGGAACGGTACATGCAACGCCGACCCAATCCGAACCAACAAAGAAAGTTGGGATGAAATGAATGAAAATTTCTTAGGCTTGGATCAAGGGAATCATCTGGATCCAGGAAGGGAAAGCCTATGAAGTGTCCGATGATCCGTAAGAACGATCGGAGGAACCAAGAATTTAGGAAAATCTCAAAACTAAGGCGTTTAACTTGGAAAGGGTAGAAAATGCCTTTAAAAGGAAAGTTGGTCGAAGAAAACTCAGTGGATCGAGAAATTCCTACCATGGGTCGAGTCAGTACGACCCGCGGATCAAGAGGCTTCAGATCAGATGTGGGAAACATCTTTTTCATCGTGGGCAGGGGCATTCAGGTCACGCTGGGCCGCAAAACTGATCTGCCATGTGTACCGCATGCGGATGCATGCGCAAAAAGTAACTGGGCATGGATTGGGGCGCCACGTGGCTGGCATGCGGCAACATGGTCTACATTTGGCAGATTTCATTTTAGACGAGATTTTTGGGGCTGGAGATATATATATCAACCCAACCTCTCATAATTTCCCCCCATTTCTGATTTTTCCTTACCCAAACTCTGCCAAACCCCACCCATGCCGAAGATAAGAGGAAATCCACGATCTAACCCATGGTGGGAAGCTTTCTAGGTAGATTCTTCGGAAAGACTTAGTGTTTTCCGTTGATTTTTCCCTTAGATCCGTTATAGCCAGATGTTAAGGTATATCCTTGCCTTAGCTTCAGGTTGCTCGGGTTATTCGAGAAGGGAGTCTGTTCACGTCAAGAGTTTGATCTCCGCAACAAACTCTGTGAATTAGTGATGTGTGGCATGTGAATCACGCTAGGAATATGTGTAGGCTATAAACTTGTCATGCATGCACACTGTTAGACTCGATGCGTACCCTGTGAATATATCCATCCATGTTATCTGTTGGGCTTGATGTATTGATTGTTGGTTCGTTCATGCATGTTTATGACTTGATCTAGTTGTGTTGGTTGTGGATTCATCCTTGCATGGTAAGATATGGTCATGAACTGTACTCGGTGCTTGTGGCATGTCACTAATCTAAGCACGCCTCATTGAATCTAGACTTAGATACGATACTTGTTGACTGCACGTGTTGCTAAGTATGTTCATTTTGGGTAATGAACTGTTTCGTGAATGATGCCCTCATTTTCTGCCAAGTCATAATATGGGTGATGCATGATGTTTGAGATTATGTGAGAATGCTTGTTTATGATCTGTTGGTTGTGTGGAAGAACCGCATGATGATTATGTGAATGGTTGGATTTATAAACATGTTATCTCATAAACTCATGCACGGTTATGAAAGTGATGTGAGGCGATCTGACATTTCCGAATGGGTCGCGGTTAACGGCACCACCAGATGCTATGGGATAACCGCGGAGACACGGAGGAGATGTGGATAGCTCTCTTGGTTGTGTATACACGATGATGTGTGAGTTCGGTGGTGAACTCGGGTATTGTCAGCCTGTGTGGCTACAATTTCAAATGGGTGCCCGGGAATGGTCGACGGGATTGCAAGGCCTATTGAAAGTAAATTCGGATTGCATTCATATAGAACATTCCTACCGTGATTCCAAGAGAATGATTGCATTGGTTGATTGTTCTGTGATGAATTGCGTGTTTATTGATGCTTGTTATTTCAGGTTCGGGTGGGAATTGTACGAGAATGTTAGTAGGACACTAACTCATTGAGGTCTTCCGGTCTATCCAGCGATGCTCTATCAAGCCCTAAGGTCTCACGTTCCTGGGGTGGTCTAGAAACCTTCTTCCCGATGCTTATCTTTGTCTCTGGGTCGAAGAACGTCATCCGGTGGTTGACTATACCATAGGCACCATGGCTCAAGCCATTGGCTATGTGGCGTACCTTTGGGATGCCCTGGAGTGGTCTAGATCTCGAGAGGAACGAGCGGTTGAGGAGGCCACGTATTTGCATCACCACTATGATCTGTGCCCGTCAATGCACGGGCGAAGCGTTGGACAGTGAGAGGCCGGTTTCAGAGGCTCTGCTCTGCTCTGAGATTTTGTTCCTCCATGGCTGTCTGGCGGTGGAATGGAGTCGAATCGACTCCCTCCGTGTGGACATGTGTGCACTCAGAGGAAAGTTGGTGGCCTTTTCGAGCCAGACGACTAGAACAGAAGCCTGGGTTCGCCGCAGAGATGCCCCCGATTCAGAGGTTAACAATGAGGATGATCATCTTGGTGTAATGTGTGACCTCATGGAAAACCTAGTTGAGAGCATCCGGCTGGGTGAGGACGTCCAGTACACGAACGACGAGCTTCAGAAAGAGTGGTGTGGATTACGGGATCACATCCGTAAGCTGGAACTCAATAGATTCTGAGGATGCTGAGGCGGTGGTCCCCTACCCTGGGAGACGTCTGGACGTCGATTCGACCTTCCTATTTTGGGAATGGACCAATAGTGTGCAGGCGGTGTCATGCCTTCTTTGCTGCGAGAGTGCCGTCTCTGGTGAGTGACCTACTTTTTGTTTGGCTGCCTCCTCCATGGGGAAGATGGCGCCAAAATAGTGGAAATATTCTTCCAGACATGTCCGCCGTTTCCAAGACTTCTCCAGGAGGGCAAGGTCTTATCCTAGCCATGCTGCTATCTCCTCGGTCGGGGGTATTTGGAGAAAAATGAATATGTCCCATCAGCTCTCTGGACCGTATTCTAGGCTTTTCTTGCTGTCTTGTCCCGGACTATGCTATCGTTCTCCAGGGGCAGGAGACGACTCTGGAAGAGCGATGAGGGCAGTTTGTTTCCATCTTCCAGATTTTTCTTGCAGTACGTGCGATGCCCGCAGCTGTGATCTTGCCTTCTTATATTTTCTAGCCGTGTTGTCGTCTTTCTTGGCAGCATGTGTCATCTTTCTATAGATTTTTGATTTTTTTTTGGTAATAAAATTAATAAAATTCTCGCGGGGACTTTCTTTATATTAATAAAAGAGAAAATTTTCCTTTAATTACTCTGCGTTCCTTTACTTGCATTTATTGCACTTCACATCCTTATTAACCATGTCGAGGTGGGTGCCATTGATTCCTCAAGGTTGGAAGCGTATCAGCCCCGCTTCTTGACTCTCCGTGAACCTGGTAACGTTCCTTGGTAGGGCATTGGGACATTCTCCAAGAAGCACGAACTCCACCATGATGTCTATTTTGCGCCCGTAGGAGTGCGGCGGCAAATCCCCGTACCTTGGCAGCGTCGTGAGGTTTTGCTACTTAGTTACAAGGGAACGCTCATCTCTGTAGTGAAGGACGCTCCATTTGAACTTCGCTGATGCCTCATCGTGATCCCGATTATGTCTCGGCATGTTTTTACAATTTTCCTCCGCCACTGCACTTTGCACTGCAACGCCCTTTTTCGGCTTGGTCGCCAAGGACGTTTCTTTTAACTTCATGCGAGGTTGCTTCTACGAAGACTAATTTTTCATCTACCGAGTCGCCGCTATCGGGCCGACTTGACACCTGGCTAGCAACGATTTCAAGCGTGCTCATCCGGCCCGAGCTTTAGCTATCCCCCCGAGTCTTGCGGGGAATGCTTATAAGAAGACTATCCATGAGGCTATGAGGGCAGCATTGGCTGGTCCGTCCTTCAGTTGATCGTGCATGAAGGCAACATTGTCGGGATTTGCGTACGTTGGGTCTTCAGATAGGAACCAGCCCGCCGGGTTGCTCATCGAGTTAGAAAGAGTTTGAATGATCCTGACTTTGGGTTCGAGAAACCGCTTCCATCGTGACCGTCCCGCTGTTGCGAGAGCACCACTCTCTGGTTCCTTGGTCGAAACACGCATGGCACTCCCTACTCTGTCTTGGTATGTATCATGTATATTTTTACCCCTCCTTCTAGCGTTAATTGTTCGGGTGGGATTTCGAATCTTCCGTACGGGGGGGGGGGGGTCGTAGATCTCAAGTATTAGACATGTGGTGCCTTTTTGGGATAGACTCGAGAGCTTCCAATAGGATGTTCGACCTTTGAGAGGAAAGGGTAACATGATGGTTCGTTAAGGTGTATGTCATGTCGTCTTGCCCGATCATGAGTAACGTCATATCATGCACAAGTAACATGGTCATAAGTGTCTTCGGAGGACAAAAGTGGGTTTCTCTCATGAAGACTCTCTGACGCCCAAGTCAGGCTATCGTATAAAAGTATATTTACTCAGAAGGTTAGTAAAGGGTTTAGTTTGACATTACGTACGAAGTGGTAATGTCATTTGCCATATGAGGTTTGGGGGTGAGAGAGTAAGAATTGATTTGTCGGGAGAGTGAGGTTGGAACTCTCTCCTTTGGAAGTTACCGATGTGGAATCCTCTCGGGAGGGTCCCTTTAGGTCTATATGTTTTATTTATGTCCTCTTCTTTGGTCTCTCGGGAGCTCCCCCCTCTTCCTCGGTAAAGTGGGGTTCGACCTCCTTTCTCTTTCTCGGTTTCCTTGTATTTATAGGAGTAGTCCTGCCTTGCTTTGGTTCTTTTCGTCTTGTCACATCATCACCTTTTCTTTTATGGTAGACTCTTATTATGGACGGCGGCAGCTGACCTAATCTGTCAGACGCCTTTCGGGATATGCCTACTTTTTCATTGTTGTCTGATGATAGGACTAGGGCCTGCCACTCGGTTGAGTGACATGCCTCCCAGCTGATGTGACACCTTCTGATTGGCGAATGCAAAACTGCCCCCAACAATATGTTTGAAAAACAAAACATTATTTAATCACAATAAGTTAATTGAAAGTTGTTGACAAAATAAAAAAATATAAATAAAATGATACTAAAATCTCATGAAAATACAAAAGAACAAATAAGGGTTTGATTGGGTTTCCCGTTACCATTCGTAAACGCTATTTATGCGGGCGGTTGCGGTTGTTGGTGTTTGACAACAATCACATAAACCGTTTTGTGTCGCTTAAAACCTATTTAAATAAAAAAAAATCATTTCCACGAGCGTTTGCGGTTGCGGTTGTCGAATTTTTTTTTTAATTATCTTAAATATTAATAAAAATTTACAAAAAAAAATCAAAAATAAATATTTTAAGGTAATTTTTACTCTCTTCTATCGAATATTATCATATAAAATAATATTTACTTGATATATATATTTAAACTAAACTAGAATAAATTTGTCAACAACTTTATTCGACATGTGGTGCCTTTTTGGGATAGACTCGAGAGCTTCCAATAGGATGTTCGACCTTTGAGAGGAAAGGGTAACATGATGGTTCGTTAAGGTGTATGTCATGTCGTCTTGCCCGATCATGAGTAACGTCATATCATGCACAAGTAACATGGTCATAAGTGTCTTCGGAGGACAAAAGTGGGTTTCCCTCATGAAGACTCTCTGACGCCCAAGTCAGGCTATCGTATAAAAGTATATTTACTCAGAAGGTTAGTAAAGGGTTTAGTTTGACATTACGTACGAAGTGGTAATGTCATTTGCCATATGAGGTTTGGGGGTGAGAGAGTAAGAATTGATTTGTCGGGAGAGTGAGGTTGGAACTCTCTCCTTTGGAAGTTACCGATGTGGAATCCTCTCGGGAGGGTCCCTTTAGGTCTATATGTTTTATTTATGTCCTCTTCTTTGGTCTCTCGGGAGCTCCCCCCTCTTCCTCGGTAAAGTGGGGTTCGACCTCCTTTCTCTTTCTCGGTTTCCTTGTATTTATAGGAGTAGTCCTGCCTTGCTTTGGTTCTTTTCGTCTTGTCACATCATCACCTTTTCTTTTATGGTAGACTCTTATTATGGACGGCGGCAGCTGGCCTAATCTGTCAGACGCCTTTCGGGATATGCCTACTTTTTCATTGTTGTCTGATGATAGGACTAGGGCCTGCCACTCGGTTGAGTGACATGCCTCCCAGCTGATGTGACACCTTCTGATTGGCGAATGCAAAACTGCCCCCAACAATATGTTTGAAAAACAAAACATTATTTAATCACAATAAGTTAATTGAAAGTTGTTGACAAAATAAAAAAATATAAATAAAATGATACTAAAATCTCATGAAAATACAAAAGAACAAATAAGGGTTTGATTGGGTTTCCCGTTACCATTCGTAAACGCTATTTATGCGGGCGGTTGCGGTTGTTGGTGTTTGACAACAATCACATAAACCGTTTTGTGTCGCTTAAAACCTATTTAAATAAAAAAAAATCATTTCCACGAGCGTTTGCGGTTGCGGTTGTCGAATTTTTTTTTTAATTATCTTAAATATTAATAAAAATTTACAAAAAAAAATCAAAAATAAATATTTTAAGGTAATTTTTACTCTCTTCTATCGAATATTATCATATAAAATAATATTTACTTGATATATATATTTAAACTAAACTAGAATAAATTTGTCAACAACTTTATTCGACATGTGGTGCCTTTTTGGGATAGACTCGAGAGCTTCCAATAGGATGTTCGACCTTTGAGAGGAAAGGGTAACATGATGGTTCGTTAAGGTGTATGTCATGTCGTCTTGCCCGATCATGAGTAACGTCATATCATGCACAAGTAACATGGTCATAAGTGTCTTCGGAGGACAAAAGTGGGTTTCCCTCATGAAGACTCTCTGACGCCCAAGTCAGGCTATCGTATAAAAGTATATTTACTCAGAAGGTTAGTAAAGGGTTTAGTTTGACATTACGTACGAAGTGGTAATGTCATTTGCCATATGAGGTTTGGGGGTGAGAGAGTAAGAATTGATTTGTCGGGAGAGTGAGGTTGGAACTCTCTCCTTTGGAAGTTACCGATGTGGAATCCTCTCGGAGGGTCCCTTTAGGTCTATATGTTTTATTTATGTCCTCTTCTTTGGTCTCTCGGGAGCTCCCCCCTCTTCCTCGGTAAAGTGGGGTTCGACCTCCTTTCTCTTTCTCGGTTTCCTTGTATTTATAGGAGTAGTCCTGCCTTGCTTTGGTTCTTTTCGTCTTGTCACATCATCACCTTTTCTTTTATGGTAGACTCTTATTATGGACGGCGGCAGCTGGCCTAATCTGTCAGACGCCTTTCGGGATATGCCTACTTTTTCATTGTTGTCTGATGATAGGACTAGGGCCTGCCACTCGGTTGAGTGACATGCCTCCCAGCTGATGTGACACCTTCTGATTGGCGAATGCAAAACTGCCCCCAACAATATGTTTGAAAAACAAAACATTATTTAATCACAATAAGTTAATTGAAAGTTGTTGACAAAATAAAAAAATATAAATAAAATGATACTAAAATCTCATGAAAATACAAAAGAACAAATAAGGGTTTGATTGGGTTTTCCGTTACCATTCGTAAACGCTATTTATGCGGGCGGTTGCGGTTGTTGGTGTTTGACAACAATCACATAAACCGTTTTGTGTCGCTTAAAACCTATTTAAATAAAAAAAAATCATTTCCACGAGCGTTTGCGGTTGCGGTTGTCAAATTTTTTTTTTTAATTATCTTAAATATTAATAAAAATTTACAAAAAAAAATCAAAAATAAATATTTTAAGGTAATTTTTACTCTCTTCTATCGAATATTATCATATAAAATAATATTTACTTGATATATATATTTAAACTAAACTAGAATAAATTTGTAATTATAAAATAAAATTATTGTATATCCAAAAATATTTCAAACCTCTTTAAAATTTTTTATTTAATTATTCTTTGATTTATTTAAAATTATATTCTATGGTTTATTTAAAATTTTAGTTTTAATTTTTAATAATAATACATTTATGTTTTTATATAAATTATATAATATGTGTATTTTGGTAGTTTATGTTAAACTACTACCTTACCAGCTGTAAACCAATCATAAATATTCTGCAAATACACTCGTTTCTAGCCGCTATACTAGTTATATGAATTGCTCAATAACGCTTAAATCCATTATCATCTTCCTTCACGAACTTCCGTAATCATACTCACATCCAATACGTTTAAACGAGTCGAGCTCTAAAAATAAGATTTAAGAAAGCATAGAACAAAAAAGTTTAACAAAACTAATGGCAAAACACTAAAATAAGAAACAAAAATCGACGGCCATTATGCAACGTCTCATTACTCATCCATTTGACATTGGCGCTTTTCTTTTTATTGGCGCTTTTCTTTTAATAATTCGTTTTAAAGGGAGAAAATGAGCAGAGGCCCAAAAACATCAGCCAACCGACCACGTAACTCGGCTGATATATAGTGTATATATATTAAACGAATTTTTATTATCATCTATCAAATACTACCATATAAAAATTATATCTACTTGATATTTACTAACTAAACTAAAATAAATTTATAATTATAAAAATATTTATTGTATATAAACAAATGTTCTAAACTTCTTAAAAATATTTTTATTTAATTATTCTATGATTTTTAATGATTAAAATATTGAATTTTTATTATAATCATACAGTTTTTTCTTATATAAATTATGTATGGTATGTATTTTGGTAGTTTTATGTTACACCGCTATTGCATTCACGGTCAATAAGTCATAAATGTTCTGTAAATATATTCGTTTCTAATCGTTATACCAATCGTATGAATCGCTCAATAATGTTTCAAACCACAACCGTCCGCTTTCGCAAATTCCCGCAACCGAACATATAGCTACTACGTTTAAACCATTCAAGTCCTAATGGCTTACGTGTTCATGAAAAATTAATGTGTAGACACATTCAGTGAATTCCTAATTTGATGAAGTGCCAAATTAGAAAATAAATAGAGAGGGTTAGGGTCCCCAAAAAAATCCTAACATAAGAACTCATAGGCTTTTCAGGATGTGCTTTGGAAAATCTAATCTCAAATTCAGAGTCTAATCTATAGATTCATCAGGTACGCTTCTGCTTATGTTCATATTTTACTAATCAGAGATTGACATATTTTACTGATTTATGGATTTAATCAACCTAACAATTGGTACCAGGGCATAATGGGTCTGATTGGTAATACAAAACGGTACAATTTTTTTGATGGTACGAAAGATGATAGTAAAGTTAGAAGCAGTACAAATAGTGATAAGAGATGACAATACAATAAAAAATCATCGTACTATTTAATTAGTAAATGTAAATAAAAAGTGTAAAAGAACAGTAAAATAGAAATTTATATGACGCTAAATTTATTTCCAAAGACAATATTTCTACTTCAATGTTTCTAAGTAAAAAACAAATTAATACATGTTCTAAATAATCTTATTATATATAGTTTGATGCGTCTACTTTGTTTTTTTTTTTTGTCATCAGCATAATAAACTAGCTTACCACGGTTCAGTTACCCAAACCGGTGGTGATGAGTTTACGTAAGAAACATCAAAATTAACTAATCGGGCACCATTCGCAATTCTGTCGGCCTTGGAATTTAGGGTACGCGGAATGTGTGATAGAGAAAAGAGCGAAAACTTCTCATTTAGCTTCAGTAATTCTTCAAGGTGGATTCCAAACGCCGGCCACTCCGTCGGTGTAGACACTATCTTCACCAAATCAGAACAGTCTGTTGCAAAAACTACCTCTGTCTTCTGCATATCAGTCAGGCATTGCATGTCCCATAGTATAGCTTAAATCTCTGAATGTAGAGGGGAAAAACTCCGTCTCAGATTCCGAGCTCCCATCATAATTTATTATCTTCGTCTTGAAAAGCATACCATTCGAGGCCTGAATACTTATCATATTCTTTCCAAGAGCCATATGTATATCATTTTAATCCTGTATAATCCGCAGGTCCCGTTAGTTGTTTGTTATCGTGTGTTGGTGGAGGCGGCTCCTCGGATTGGGTCTTTTCCCAAATCAAAGCCTCTGTTTTCGCATTCCGTAGAACAAGATGTGGGTCCATATCCAGTCCTCTAAAAATATTGTCGTTTCGTGCTTTCCAAATATACTATATAATCGATGAGAACTTTTGATCCTGATTTCCTGGAGGCACTCACCAAAACAAGAAATCCATATTGGTGAAGATGGAAGATACCCGGAAAACTCCATAAACCGTAGGGATGGTGGAGAGAGCCCATATTTGAAATGTATTAAAACATGGGCTTGATTTAACTGAATCCAACGGGCACACTGTATGCATTAAAAATAGCTTGATTTATAGTCTCTTCCATTCCATAATGGGCACACTGTGTGTCACATCTTATTTCCCTATTTTTCAAGTTGACACTAACCGATAAACAACCCGTAATAACTTGCCAGAGAAAGTGTCTTAGCTTTGGCGGACATTGAATCTTCCACGACTGCGCCTGAAACGGTTGTACAATTGGGCCGAAGATTATATATTGGTCCGTAAACATGCTCTGTTGTTCAATTTGATATCCCGATTTATCCGTGTATTTTCCGGATTTCATATAATGCCAACCTAAAGAGTCGGGTCTTAAGATGTCTCCCACCAGAATACCGCGAATAAGTTTCACATTCTCTGGGATAATGATCTCATTTAGCATATCCATATTCCAGGTCCTTGTCTGAGGGTCAATCAAATGGTTAATTATGAATGATGGGTAATAATTTATGGCTTTGCAAGTGGCTAACCTCGGGTGTTGAGCCGGAATTCAAGTATCATTCCATATATAAATAGAGGTTCCAGAACCAACTCGTTTAATTAGCCTTTTTGAATCAGAGATCTAGCCGATATAATACTCTGCCAGCCATAGGATGGTGAGTATGATTTACCTGAATCCAACGGATTGGATTTTCGAAAATAGCGTCCTTTTAATACTTTTGCAAAAAGAGATTCTGGATTATCCACTAATCGCCATAACTGTTTTGCTAGTAGAGCCGTATTGAAAGCCTCAATTGTCCGAAATCTCAGACCTCCGTCTTTTTTACTTTGACATAATTTTTTCCAAGCTAACCAGTGCATACCTCTTCGACACCCATTCGAGCACCACCAAAATTGTGTTACTGCACTGGTTAATTTAGTGGTTATAGAATTGGGCAATCTGAAGCTAGACATAACATACATTTTGGGCTGCTGCCACCCACTTTATAAGGACTTCCCCCCCCCCCTCTTTTGAGAGAAACTTCGAGGTCCATCCGTTTATTCTGTCATGTAATCTATCCTTTACAAAAGCAAATACTTTCATTTTTGCCCCTCCCAGACTTTCGGGTATACCCAGATAGGTACCCATTCCCCTATCATCGATATCCCCGATATCCGTTGTATCTCCTCCCTTACCGTTGTATTCACCGAATGTCCAAATTGTATTGATGATTTGGAAAATTTTATTTTTTTGTCCTGATGCTGTTTCATATTGTTTAAGAATGTTCTGGAGTGTTTGACACTCCTCCTTATTAGCCTTATAGAAAAATAGGCTATCATCTGCGAGAGTAGATGCGAAACCGCCGGGCTTGCTCTCGTACATTAGCAATCAATGCTTCCGTACACAATATAGATAGATACGGGGATAAAGGTTCCCATTGCTGTAGTCCCCGTTCTGGGAGTATATGTCCCTTTGGTTATCCGTTAAGAAACTTTGTATTGAACCGACTTGATGCATCACATCATCCAAGTAATCCATCTTTCCGCAAAACCCGTTTTCTGAAGGAGATTCTCAATAAATGGCCATTCCACCCTTTAGTAGGCTTTGCTCATATTTGTTTTAACTGCCATAAATTTATCCTTACACGTCTTATTTGTTCTCAACCCGTGAAATATTTCCTGGGCAATCAAAATATTATCCGTGATTAGCCGACCGACTACAAAAGCCGATTGTATTTTTGATATGAGATCCGGTAGTACTCTTTTTAGTCATTGACACAAAACCTTATAAATAATTTTATACCCGACATTGCAAAGGCTTATTGGCCTCACTTCTGTCATCCTGGTGGGCCTATCCATTTTCGGAATTAACATGATCGCGACAAGTGTCAGTTAGTCGATCAGATTTTCACATGTGTAACATTTTTTCCAATTAAATTTAAACATTAGTCAAAAAATTTATAGGATTATATCTCTAATCTCTAGTTGATAATGATTTTAAAAAATTATAAAATAAATAAAAGGAAAGGAAATTCAAAATAAAGAAGAACAAGTTGTGAGATCCTAAAAAGAAAAAGATTATATTTATTTACTTCTATATAAACAACTTCATACCCTCTCAATTTCTTACCAGACAAACTAAAAACTTTAGTAATCTCTTCCAAAGTTATTTTCTTTGCTCGGTTTTTTCATCTAGGGAAAGATATCGATCAAGAAAAAGTCCACAATTGATTCAAGTTGACTATATTTTGGCTATAAAAAAAGACAGAGATTAAGAAAAAGAAGACTATTCAGATTTCGACATGTGTAAAAAAAAAAATTCTAATTAGATTTTAACACATGTTTTAAAATGTGTATCTATTTGAAAAAACTAATACCATTATATTCTTGAATTAGATTACAAAAACGAATTAAAAAAAAAAATTTAATACCATTATATTTATGTACGATGTGCATTATATTGTGAGTTTTCTCTTTATGTTTACCATTATGTAGATGCGGTAAAATATGCAAAATTGATGTTTGAGAATAAATTTATATTGATATATCTCATGTCGCAAAAATTATAGAAAATAAGTGATGACATAGTTATAATTCCTTTTTCATAAGAAGAAAGATAATATGTGAATTAAAAAAAACAAAGAAAGTTAAATATGATTAAAAAAGTAAATCTAATTCAAATAGAAATATGAGAATGAATTCGTCAAATTTAAAAAACAATAGATATATAAGTAGCTAAATAGGAAAACGTAAATCTAATTCAAATAGGATTAGGAAAAACTAAGTATTTAGAAATATGTGACATATAATGTCACTTTTGAGCCCCCCCCCCCCCCAGACTTATATATATGTCTCAACAAGAATAAAATTATCAATGAATAAATTTGATTGTATGAGGACCCGCGAATCCTAGGGTTCAGACTTGATATTGAATGGAGATTTTTCTTGATTCGAAGGATAAAGGAGGAATTTTTTTAACTAGAGATAGAGATCTAAAATCGCCATATGGAAAATGGAAATGGTTTGGGTCCGGTGTGGAAAACGTAAGTTATTATGAGTTAGAGGATCGATTGGTTTCGTTTCTCTACAAAAAAATTCATATGGTTGAATCTCAATGGCATTATATGGTTGTATGTGATTCCCATCAGATTCTATTAAGGATATGTGGATTTTTCAAAGTGTTATGGAGTTGGATTATGAGGTGGATGCGAGTATTTGAGATTGTAAAGAAAGGGTTTTTCACATCTAAGAAACCATTGGTACTAAAAAGAGATTGTTCTTGTTTGATTTGTCATGCGAAGTTGGATCGATTATCTAAGAGGAACATGGGTTTCCAATTTCATTTTCATCTTGCACTGTGTATTATATCTCTTATTGTTTTCTTCTCTTCAGAACCGTTATCTTTTCTGAGATTTTTTAGTTCTACAGAGAGACGAAAGCTAATTAGTCATTCGGGTGCGAGTATTTTTGCAAGGTCTTGCTTGTTTGAGGTGTTTTATACGACTATCAATTAATATAGGATATGTTCTTGTAAGACAACACAAGGGCGATGCCGAAAGTGTTGTAACCTTTTAGGGGTTCTGATCGATTAAATGAAATTATGTTCTTCAAGTTGTTTTTAATCTTCAAGATGTTATTCGACCGATGAAGACGATGAGGCACATTGGTGATGTTTGTTTTATTCTCTTCCACACCCTTTTGGGTTGTGTAAATTTTTAATTAAGATCTAGTTGTGTTTTTGTTTTCTTTTCATACTCATTTTGGTTGTTGATTCAATACCATATCCTATATTGGTGTGCATGCAACTGTTTCACTTCTTTGTATCTGTTAATATTTTTTGGTAGACGGTAGTGTGGATTGACTATTTTGATTGTACAAGATGTCACCAAAGTGGCTTCTCTTGTGGATAATTCTTTCATAAAAACTAGTAAATGTCGTTTGTGTGTACATTCATGTGAATATTAAATCGACCCAAATGTAGGTTTGTATTTGACTGAATTACATACATGCTTATGATGAGAATCATGCGACAATTATTAGAAATAACCATGTGAATAATAAATCGATCCAAAGATAAGTTTATCATTTATCATGCATTATTGTCGATGTTTAATCGTTACGAGAAGAGTATCGCTAGCAGTTAATATTACTGTCTAAAGATTTGATATAAGTGTTGCACTTGGTATCTTGAGATGAGTTGTACAATCATTTATAATTTATTATTGATTTGGTTCAGTTAAGTAGTGAGTTACTAATAAAATATTATTCTCTTTTTTTAGAGAATTATGTTATAGTATCTGCAAACTTAGATTAAGTTCCAACTTTTACTGGTTCCAACTTTAAGAGATAAAAAAATTGAGGTTGTTGAGAATAATGCTACTAAATGATAAATCCAAAAGAAGCATACTAAGGTTAAAAATTTGCTTCTTTTGTAAGGAACATGGACACATAAGAAAATAGTCAAAGGTGCCACACAATGTGAAAATAAGGGCGTGCTTCTTGATATGGTCTGTTCTTAAGTGAATTTAGTTGAAGTATCTAGAAACACTTGGTGGTTAGACTCCGTGCAACTACTAACACCAGTGTTTCACCATATGGTTGTATGAGCTACCGAAAATCAACTGATGTTGAAAGACGCATTCATGTGACTAATGGACTTCCGGTAGATTTTTCTTTAATACTGGTCATTTTATGGATTTGAAAGACATGTTTGTTGCACCGTCATTCAGGCAGAATTTGGTTTCCGGTCCTTAACTACTTATTTAGACATATCTGCTCTGAGCACGGAAAAAGCTACTTTGTACTTAAATTCAGTTTTAATTAGAACCGATACACTTTTGGATAATCATAGTCTTTATATGCTTCACAATGTAGCTTCTCGTGATGAAAGCTTAAGTGTTGAATCAAGGACTACTAAACGTAAATTTGACAATGAAAATTCATGAACTCTGTGTCATAAACGCCTAGGTCACGTCTCTAGAAATAGAGTTGAGTGACTTGTGTCAGATAGAATATTGAGTTATGTTGATTTCAAAAATTGTGATATCTGTGTGGATTGCATTAAAAAAAAATAGACTAAACATAAGAAATTTGGTGTATATAAAGCTACAAAATTCTTGAGTTGATACATATGGATATTTATGGACCTTTCCCTATGCTATGTTGGAACAGTCAACAATACTTTATATTATTTATAGATGATTATTCTCGATATGCATACTTATTTCTTATTCATGAAAAAATCAGATATAATCATGGTGATGAATATTATGGTCGGTGTGACGGTTCAGGTGAACAACATCCAGGACCATTTGCTAGATACCTAGAAGAGTGTGGAATTGGCCCACAATAAACAATGACTAAGATGCCTAGTATGAATGTGGTGTTTGAAAGACGCAATCGCACTCTCAAAAATATGGTAAAGAGTATGATTTGTCATTCCACCTTTCCAGATCACTCCGGGAGAGGCACATAAGACTGGAACTTACATTCTTAATATGGTGCCAACTAAAGCAACTGCAAAAACATCTTATGAGTTTTGGACTGGCAGAAAACCTAGTTTAAAGCATTTTCACATCTGGGGATGTCCAGCTGAGGCTAGGCCTTATAGGCCATACGAGAAAAAAATTGGACTCCAAAACAGTGAGCAGTTACTTTATTGGTTATTTTGAGCGATCTAAGGGCTATAAGTTTTTTGATCCCACATAGAAGAATGTATTTTAGAGGGGTGGGGGTGGGGGGTGTGGGGGGTAAATAAAGTTAGGAACATCATCTTTGAGGTATAATTAGTGTCAGTTCATAATCTGATTCATATAGTTTCTTTTGATAAAGCAAATTTGGAACCTCAAATTGATATTGAAGTGATTCCTCAGCTCAAGATGACAATGATATCCAACATGAAGGTCAAATTCAAAATCTTCAAGAATCGGTGGAGCAAGAACAAGTGCTTTTACGGTGATCCACTAGAGAAAGGAGAAATGCTATTCCGAATTATTATATAGTGTTTATAATGAAACAAAAGGAAAATCAAACCCTAATGGAAGATGATCATATCAACTTCTGTGAGGCCATAGGTAGTTACAATTCAGAAAAGTGGGTTAAAGGTATAGAAGGAGAGCATCAGTCGATGCTAGACAATAAACTTTAAGACCTTGTCCAATTACCAGAAGGAAAGATTGGTTGCAAATGGATATTTAAGACCAAGAAGGACTCAAGTGGTAACGAGGAGAGGTATAAGGCTCTTTTAGTGGTTAAATGTTATACTCAAAAAGAAGGAATTGGCTACAAAGAAACCTTTTCTCTAGTTTCATCAACTGAATCTTTAAAAAAATCATGGCTCTTGTTTCACATTATGATTTAGAGCTTCATCAGATGGATGTCAAAGCATCATTTCTCAATGGAAATATTGATGAGACAATTTATATAGAGCAACCCGAAAATTTTGTATATGGTGATTCAAAGAAGATGGTTTGCAAGTTGAAAAACTCTATCTATGGGATAAAATAGGCTTCTCATCAATGGTACCACAAATTTTATGAGGTAATCATCTCATTTTATTTTGAGGTGAATTTGGTCGAGATTATGTGTATCAGAAGTTCAGTGGGAGAAAGTGTATTTGCCTGGTTTTGTATGTTGATGACATATTAATTGCCACTAACGATATATGCATGTTGCATGAGACAAAGGGATTTCTTGAATATTTTTTAGATGAAAGATTTTGGTGAAATTTTTTTTGTTTTAGGAATCCATATTCATCGAGACCGGACTCGATGTATTCTAGGATTATCACAAAAGAAGTATGTGATAGTCGAAACTCGCACAACTAAATTTTGTAAGGAGAATTTAGGGATTCGAAAAACTTCTATGAAAAGAAACACAAGAACAGAGATCCAAAGATGGTGTTTTTATTCGAGCTATTTAGAAAGCTGTTGCAGAGAAAAATCACAAGTGTTTGCTAGGTAAAATTGCGGATCCCCTTTTCTGAGGGTGTACATGAGTATATATACAAGCCAGAGTTGGCCAAACCTACTCCTAAGAGATAAGGAAGATTTCCTGTTTCTTGGGACGTTTTCGTTTCTTACGTCGGCTAGACCTACTGGGCTTCTTGTCTAGGTTCGGCCCATTTTTATTTGTGGGCTTGTTGTGAATTTCTTATTGTCTTGGGCTTGGCTTGGTTTCGTTGAAACCATCACCTTCGACTCGGGTGGCATCAGGCGTCACGGCTCGGGTGGCATCAGGCGTCACGGCTCGGGTGGCGTTGTTTCATGGTGCCGTACTATGGGCCGTGGCACCCGATCCATTTGCCGTATCATGGATCGGGGTACACCATCCAACTTCTTCACCGTGGGTCATGACACCCGATCCATTTGCCGTACCGTGGATCGGGGTACATGACCCAACTTCTTCACCGTGGGTCGTGACACCCGATCCGTTTGCCGTACCATGGATCGGGTCCACGACCCAACTTCTTCACTGTGGATCGTGACACCCGATCCGTTTACCGTACCATGGATCGGGGTACACGACCCAACTTCTGCACCGTGGGTCATGACACCCGATCCGTACCATGGATCCGGGTCCACGACCCAACTTCTTCACCATGGATCGTGACACCCGATCCGTTTGTCGTACCATGGATCGGGGTACACCACCCAACTTCTTCACCGTGTGGGTCGTGACACCCGATCCGTTTGTCGTACCGTAGATCGGGGTACACGACCTAACTTCTTCACCGTGGGTCGTGACACCCGATCCATTTGCTCTACCATGGATCGGGGTACACGACCCAACTTCTTCACCGTGGATTGTGACACCCGATCCATTTGCCGTACCGTGGATCGGGGTACACGACCCAGCTTCTTCACTGTGGGTAATAACACCCGATCCCTTTTGCTTTGTCACAGATCGGGGATCCCGTTGTATAGATCCAAGTCAAAGCTGCTCTTTCATACTTAGCCGTTCTTTAATCGTTGATCCTTGAGAGGTGGAATCTAACCCCAACAGTTAGCCTCCAGCTAGGCAGTATCAGTGATGTTATTGCCGATGTGTAAGTAGTCGAGTCTGGGATCAACGATTCAAGTTGTTGCTGCTCTGAGACCCCGAGCCATTTTTTCTTGATGATCCTGAACCATTTTCTTCTCGATGACCCCGAGCCATTTTTTCTTGACAATTCAAACGGTTCGGGGGTAGGACATTCTATTCTTGGTAAGAAAATGGTGCTCTCCGAATCCTCGAGAGCCGACAGTAACGTTGGTATCCCTTTGGAATTTGAAGTCCCCCCACCTTCATGATTCTCGGTTTGACGAGACGGCAAACCCTTTCGCGGACACAATAGATCTCGAACCGACGAAAATTGAACCAGAGGATTGGTTCTATGATCCGGTTGTGGTAAGACAGAAGTTAGAACATCTGATTGGATCTAGTCAACGAGTCCCAAGAAGGAGGAAAGCTAAGAAGCGACCCGATCCGCCTGGTTTGACCCTTTCAACCTTGGACTCGTTAACAGCCCTTAGGCACATATTCAGCATCTCGGAAGAAATTGAACTCGTTCTTCCGTCACAGTCAGATCGAGCCAGCCATCCTCCCCCTCATCACTTTACTCTCTACAAAAGCTTCTTCTATCGCTGCCTGTTGTGGCTCCCGATCCCTGAAGTGATTTCGCGGTTTCTATGGAAACACAATTTGGCCATTGCCCAAATCAATGCTCGGGGGGATCAGGCACCTGGTCGGCATTCTAATCAGGAGTTATGAATGCGACGTAGAGGTTGGAGTCGAACATTTAGGAAGCCTACTCGAATTCAGGCGTCATAACAAGAGAGAGTTGAAGTATTATATGTCGGGTAAAGCCAAGAGGAATATCATAAGAGGTTTCCCGACCAAAGATGATAATTGGGAAGATTACTTCTTTTTTGTCCTATCACAGAAGCGTCGGTGGGTCCAAGGTGTCTTCCCTTTGTTAAGTCAGGCTGGGGAGAAATTGGTAGCCGATCCGTAGCTTGACTTGGTCCACGGCTCGGGTTTCCTTTATTTGGTGATTTTCCTTTTTAAGTTCTGACTTTATATCTTTTTTGCAGTGCGTCATCTCCATCTTTCATTACCCCCCGATCTGTCTAAGGTTTACGAAGCGCTTTCGGCTCGAAAGTGTAATTGGCCGAGGGATTTCAATCTTCAACGTGTGAAGAGAGCCCGAGCCCTTTCTGAAGGTTACTCAGTTGATCAATCATCCTCTTCTCATTCTTCAAGAGACACCATGGGAAGACCAACATTCAGAGATAGAGCCGCATCCAAAGCGAAAGCGGAAGCTGAAGCTAAGGAGAGGGCAAAGCAGGCTGAAGAGTTGGGTCAGCTTCCCCCCCGATCCCCCTGACCTCAACTTTGCTTCTCCCCGAGCCGATCCCCTCCAGTAACCGCCCCGAGCATATTTCCCATCCGGCGGCTTCTCAAGGAGTCGTTTTAGGTCTTCGCCCTGTGGATTCCCAGATGTTGCCGCATCAAAACAAGGGCAAAGGAAAGGCTAAAGAAAAGAAGGGCCCGAACATAAAACGTCAATCGCCTGCGGATGATAAAGTCTAGGGATTGGCCGAAGCATCAAAACGACAACGACGCTCTGAAGAACCCTGAACCATCCCCGAAGCAATTCCCCTTTCTGTTGTGCCTATTAACACGGACGGGGTTTACAATGATGATGCGGCATCTGCAGCTATCTTCTCGAATATCACATGCCCAGGTGATCGTCTCCCACCTCCCGACACCTTGCTAAAGGACAAATCCTAAAATCGTACAACGAGGTTTCTCTCCGTGGTGTTAAGGTATGCCTTGTTAACTTTCAAATTTGTTTTGCTGCTAAGACCCGAGCTGTCCCAATTTACCTCCCGTTGAATAACGTCTTTATTTCTTGCGCAGTTCATACCCCATCTTAATAAGATGGTCCTGGGATATGAATCTGATGCCCGCAAGGATAGAGAGACAGTTGAGGATGCCCGGAAAAGAGCCATTGAGCTAGACGGTAAGCTCAAGGATGTTGAGGCAAGTAATGCTTCTGAGCGGGAGAAGACCCTTAGATAAATCAAGGCCGTTGAGACCAAAACAAAAGGGAACAAGAAACGTATTAAAGAAGCTGATGAGCGGATCATGCGGTTGGAAGCCGGCAAGGCAAAGCGGGACACTGACATAGCCAACCTGACGAGGTAGTTGGAAGCAGTGAATGAACTTCATGAGAGCAAACTGGAGCAAGCTATTCTGGAGGCCAAGCGTGAGACAATGCTGATGCTTGAAGGCAAAATTTCCCGAGCCGAAAAGCTTCTTGGCCAGATTGACGGTGATCCGAAGGAAAACATGCTTGACCTCGCACAGATTGAAGGCAATCTTCAATTCATTGGGTTGCTCCAAAGTGATGAGCCGCCATCTCTCGATGCCGAGGCGAAGAGTCTAGCCGAGCAGAAGGAGGATTTGAGAGGGGCTCATGAGGCGTTTGCTCAGCTTGTGGCGGAAATGAGGGGGATCCTGAGACTGTCTCCCGTCCGTTCTGATATACTGAAGGAGATCAATGATGGCGAGCCCATGGAGACTGCTGCTGCAAGCATTGGAGTCCAGGACTTTTCTGGCTCGAACAAGGGAACGCCAGATTTAGCTGAGTTTAGTTCAAAGAGGGTTGCTGAGGACCCAAATCCCAAACCATCTCCTGAGAAAGGCGACAAGGCCGTTCTTGAGGAAACCGTCGTAGAGTTTGTTGAGACGGTACCCGAAGTAGACAAAGCGCTAGGAGGAGAGGTAGTTGAGAGACCGGCGGAGCTAGAGCAGAGGGTGGTCACAAACCCTGATATGACGGAAGATTATGATCCTCTCTTCTTTGTTTAATCTAGAACTTCCCCCCTTTTTTTTGTTTAACGCCTGGACTGCTTTATCCAAGTTGTAATCTTTATAAGAACTATTATTATTGTTTTAGTTGTTGATTGGCTAATCTTTGCGGTTGATGAATATATATCTCATCGTTCGGCAAACTTCTAGGTGTATGCGATAAATAAATTTGAGCTCATGTTTGCGTAGTTATGAGATGATCATTTTGAGATGATCGTGTCGGTTTACAGATAGGTTACCATAAACTTATCTGCTCCGTCAATGAACATTTGTTTGCATAGTTTAGTTTGAATATTTTGGTTTACGGATGCGTTACCATAAACGTATCCGCTCCAAAAATGGACATATGCTTTGTATTTTTTAGGATGAACATTTCGGTTTACGGATACGTTACCGTAAACATATCCGCTCCGACAATGAACAAATATATGTGTAGCGAGCTTTTAATCCTGAGATGGATGTGATAGTTTAGACCCGAGATGGATGCAAGAGTTCACTATTGTGGCCAGCAGTAATGAGGATGTGGCGAGATGCCCGTTGTAGCTTAATTCGTTCGAATACGTCTGTTTTGTTAAGACTTAGTGATCCTTGAAGGATGTTAGACAAAACTTGTTTTTGAAAACTTTGCTTTGATAGATCGTAGAATCTATTACAAAGATGGGAATATACGAGTATACGTATCCAGTCCCCCCCCCCCCACCCCTTTTTGAAGGAGGGGGCAACTGAACCCATCCGAAGACGAGCTACCTACGTACCCTTTGCATGGATCAAGTCGCCCCGTAGTTCATGTGAAGTGTCTTAGTGATAGTACTTCTTTAGGTGCATTATTTTGTAAGGTCCTTCCCAGTTTGCTCCTAGTTTGCCAGCGTTTGTTTCGGCTGTGTTATGAAAAACTTTTCAGAGAACCAAGTCGCCTTCGTTGAATTTGCGACTTCTAACATTGGAGTTGTAATATTTTGCCGTTGCCTGCTGGTAGTTTTGAATCTGAATCAACGCTTGGTCTCGTCGTTCGTTGACCAAGTCCAATTCATCGAGTAACATGAGATGATTCAGTCCCTTCTGCCCTGAAAGAAGTCTGCGGTGGACTCCGGGAAATTCCACTTCAGCTGGAATGACGCATTCAGCACCGTAGACAAGGGCAAAAGGTGTTTCTCCAGTGGCTCACCGCGGAGTTGTCCGGTGTGACCATAATACTCCTTCAAGCTCATCCGCCCAGTGTCCCTTTTTTGCATCCAGGCGCTTCTTCAGGCCATCGAGGATAGTCTTGTTTGCTGCTTCAGCTTGTCCGTTCCCTTGTGGATAACGTGGCGTAGACTTACTAAGCCGTATCTTTCATTTTTTGTAGAAAGATTCAAACCTTGTAGAGATAAACTGCGAGCCGTTATCGGTTATGATTTCGTATAGAACTCCATGCCGGCATAAGATATTTTTCCAAACGAAATGCTCCACTTGGGCGTCCTTTATGTTGGCGTAAGAATCTGCTTCAACCCATTTGAAGAAGTAATCTGTCAAGACTAGCAGAAATATCTTTTGCTTAGATCTATGTAGGGGTCCAACGATATCCATTGACCAGCGCATGAATGGGTAGGGTGCCAAGATTGATGACAGCAACTCGGTTGGTTGGTGAATCATCGGGGTATGTTGTTGGCACTTTTCACACCTAGCAGAGAACTTCTCGCAGTCCTTTACCATAGTCGGCAATTAGTAACCGTGACGCTTGATCTTGATTGCCAAAGCTCTCCCGCCGGAGTGGTTACCGCATGATCCGCTGTGGACTTCCTCCATGATTTTCGAGCTTTGATGCCTTCGACACATGCCATTAGCGGTCCTGAGAATCTCCACTTTAAGACGTTTCCGTCTAATAGAACATATCGAGCAGCTTGAGCTCTGAATTTTCGGGCAGCCCATTTATCTGATGGTACCTCACCGTCCATAATGTATACGTGGATTATTCCCATCCATTCTTTGTTGCATCCGTAATCTGTTTTTGTTGGTTGTGGATCTTCGTTCATCTCTACTGCTTCGTTTTCAGCTGGAGGATCCGTTTCGGGGTCTTCCTCTACCTCGATCATTTTGTTTTCAGCCGACGCTGACCCGTTTTGGTCTTCCTCTATAGTGGTGGCATCAGCGCCGCTTTCTTCTGCAGAAAATCTCCCGGAAATATCTTTGGCTTGATTGGCTGTTTGGGAGCGGGTAATCGCGTTCACGGCATCAGAGAGGTTGATGCTTGGGTATTTGATGAATTCCACTGGGATTATACTTTTCAAGTCTGGATCGGAAGTGGATGCAAGTGCTGCTAGCACGTCTGCCGAAGTGTTTTCGCCACGTGGTATTCGTGTCAATGTGAATTCTTCGAACTGTGCAGCTAGTTCCTTGATGATCTTCGGGTAAGGTTCCATTTGGTCGTCTCTGGCTGTGTATTCGCCGCTGGCTTGGTTGACCACCAGCTGCGAATCACAGTATGTCTGGATGTGCGAAATCTTAAGTCCACGAGCGAGTCTCATTCCTGCGATTAATGCTTCGTACTCTGCTTCGTTGTTGGATGCGTAAAAACCCAAGCAGAATGATTGCTCGAGGATTTCGCCTGTTGGAGAGGTTAAACGTATGCCTACTCTCGATCCTTGTTTCGATGATAACCCATCTGCGTGGAGCTTCCATACTAGGCTTGGAGCTGGTTCTTCTATTTCTTCTTCTGGGAGTTCTATTAGAAAATCTGCAAGGACTTGAGATTTCGGGCAGGTTTGGCTCCGATACTCGATGTCATATTCGCTCAGTTCTATTGCCCACTTCGCCAACCTTTCGGACTGGCTAGGACTATGCAGGATGGATCGCAGAGGGAAAGTAGTCAAAACCACAATCGAATGTGACTGGAAGTATGGTCTCAGCTTCCGGGCGGATATTATTATAGACAATGCCAGCTTCTCCATCTGCTGATATCGGGTTTTAGCATCGGTGAGAGTTTGACTGACGTAGAAATAGGTTTCTGCTCGCTGTGCTCTTCTCGGATGAGTACTCCGCTTACTGCTGTTGCGGACACAGCTGTGTAAAGGATTAATGGTTCGCCTTCCACGTGTTTCGTGAGCACTAGAGGGCTTGCTAGGTATTCTTTCAGCTGTTGAAACGCCTGTTCGTATTTTTCTGTCCACTCGAACTTCTTGTTGCCACGTAGCGTATCGTAGAAAGGTAAACACTTATCGGTTGATTGAGAGATAAATCGATTCAGTGCGGCGACCCGCCCTGTCAGCCTCTGGACTTCGCGCTTTGTTTTCGGTGACGCCATTTGTGTTAGCGCGTTGATTTGCTTCAGGTTAGCTTTAATTCCACGATGAGTGACCAGGTATCCGAGGAACTCTCCGGACGTCACCGCAAATCTGCACTTGGTTGGGTTGAGTTTCATGTTATGCAGGTTTAGTTGCTCGAAACACTCTTCCAAATGCGCTACATGATCCCTTTCTTCCAGGGACTTCACCAGCATGTCATCTATATAAACTTCCATCGTCTTCCCAAGTTGGTCGGCGAACATTCTGTTCCCCAATCGCTGGTAAGTTGCTCCGGCATTTTTGAGGCCGAAGGGCATCACTTTATAGCAGTATATTCCACGGTCTGTGATGAACGCTGTCTTCTCTTGATCGTCTGGGTTCATCAGAATTTGGTTGTATCCGGAAAATGCATCCATAAATGAAAGGATTTTGTTGCTCGCTGTTGCTTCTACCAATCAATCGATATGTGGAAGCGAGAAGCTATCCTTCGGGAAGGCTTTGTTCAGGTCGATGAAGTCCACGGATACACGCCACTTTCCATTCTTCTTTTTCAGCACAACAGGATTAGCGAGCCAGTACGGACACTTTGCTTCGACTATTAATCTGATGCGTAGCAATCTTTCCATCTCGTCATTCACCGCTTGTGCTCTTTCTGGCCCAATTTTTCTTCTTTTCTGTTTTACTGGTTTGAAAGTTGGGTCTACATTTAGTTCGTGGCACATCACATTGATGCTGATGTCAGGCATATCTTCTGCTGCCCACGCGAAAGTGTTTACGTTTTTATTAGGAAAGAAATCAGCTCTCCCCTTATTGGGTCTTCCAGCTCGGCCCCTATTTCGACGCAACGCTCTGGGTGATTGCCGTCAATGTTCACTGAAAGAATGGGGTCGCAAGTAGGCTTGCTCTTCCTCTCATGATCCTCCGTGATCTGAAATTGTTATAAGATTTTTGCCAACTCCTTCTCGGGTTCCCTGTCCGTCTTCATCTTCTTTCGCTTGGTTGTGGTGTTTTGCTCCGTGACGGGGTTCCTGAGTTTGTGCTCGGCTAGGAAACAAATGCAGGATTCTTTCTGGTTTCCCCAAATTGTTTTGACTCCTCCGGGGATCGGAAATTTAATGCAGAGGTGGTAGGTTGATGGTACGACTCGCATGGAGTTTATCCAGGGGGTGCCCATAATCACATTATAGATCACAGATGATCTGCAACCAAAAATTCCACTATCTTGGTTACTTCTTCAGCGCGGACGGGAAGCTTGATTGTTCCAAAGGTCATGGTTGTTTCTCCTGAGAATCCGGTTAAGGGCTTTGGAGTGGTCATGATTTTGGATAGATCGATGTTCATCCTTCTGAGAGTTTCCCAGAAGATTACATCCACGGAGCTTCCCGTGTCTATCAGGACTCGGGCGACGTCGCAATCATCCACGATTAATTCTATCACGAGGGGGGTCGTTATGTGGTCGGTCAATGCCGGTGGTCTCCCTTGCTTCGAATGAGATTACATCGTTGGGAAGCTTAGAAGGTGCCGACCAATTGACACTGGCATCGGCTCGCCGCTGGAATACTTTGATTGAAGACACCGTGTCCGAACAGTATTGTGATCCTTCCATTATCATGTTTATTCTCCTTCGAGAACCCGACTATGTTGCCTCGTCATCTCGCCTTCCTCGCTTGGGAGGGTCACCGTTTTGATTCGCCTGGTTAGGCTGATCTTTCTCGTCTTCTCGCTCGAAATCTTTCAGGCTAACAGCGTTGCCGAGCTCTCCGGCTACTAGTTTCACCGCTAGCTTTATTCCCAGGGTTCGGCAGTTTGCAGTTGAGTGCCCGTGCATGTGATGATACTCGCAATAGGCTTTTTTGTCGTAAGAGCTCGGATTTCATGTCCACGTGTTCCATGGTGTTTTGCCTCCGCCTGTTCCCACCTGGTAGTTATGGGCTCCTCCAAAATTGGGTTTCTCGTGGTGTACATATCCGTTTCCTTGATTACTCTTCTTATAAGGCGGTGGATTCGGAGCTTGGAAAGAATGGTTCGTCGCTTTGGTCACTCCATATTTCTAAGACAACACCTTCATCTCTTCTTCGTTGACTATGAAATCTGAGGCTCGGTGCAGTGCATCTTGGATTGATAGTGGTGCGTTCAAAGCGATTTCTTTTCAGAACTCTGATTCGTACCACAACGACCTTTTTTAATGCGAACACGGCGGCCTTGTCGCTTACGCCCTCGACCTTTGACATCACTGTTTTGAATCTACCCATGAAACTACACAATGTCTCCGTAGGCCCTTGAGTTAATGTCCAGAGATCGGCATCAGAGGTGCCTCGATCCATAAACATAGAGTAGTGCTTCAGAAAAGCGGCAGACAGCTGCTAGAAATCGTCAATGGAGTTCCGCTCAAGCCTGGAGAACCATTGGAGGGCTGCGCCTTTTAGATGCTCCACAAACAGGAGGCAGAAACCAGCATCTCTTTCCTTTTTCCTAAAATTGACTCAGCCCATTGCTTTGATGAATGCCGTTATGTGCTCCTTTGGGTCGGTAGTCCCTTCGTAAACCGGGATTTTGATATTTCTAGTACGCGGTCAATTTCCGGGACTTTAGTGGTTGCCTTGTGAACCTGGGATCGGACGGCTTTCATCTCAGCGGTGGCACGATCTAAAGAAGCTCGGATTTTGTCCAACTCTTCTCTCTGGGCTCGGCTCGTCGTTCTCTGCTCGTCAGCGTATTGCGCCTATTGGACCCATAGGAGATTTTCCTCTTCCTCTGCTAGGTTCCTGGCTAAGTTTAAGATTAACATCGCCTTCGCTGGTTTGGGCTCCCGTTATCATTGGTGGGATCCCTCGTCAGCAAGATTCTTCGTGTTATGGTCTCCTGCTTCGCGCCCCTCTTCGTCGAGAACGATTGCTGCAGCCGACCCACCGTTGGCTTGCTGGTCATGTCCATCACTGGCTCATCTTGCCCCACGAATCAGGTGGCTCGGTGATACTTGATCTGGTTGCCTAGGGTGTTTGTTCGTTGGTTGGATGTGGCGGTGGTAGTCCTCCCAAAGTCCTTGGTGCATCGCGTGGTGTTGAAAAATTCAGGGCCATCGTGTTTAAGCCAAGTCGTCTAGTGATTCCGCTGACGGGTGGGTTCATCGTTGAACCCATGCCTCCGAGTCGTGTGTTTCTGGCTCGGCTCTCTGTCGCCAGTGTCTCTATTCTCTCTGTTAGCGAGTTGTTCAGCTTATCTTGCTCCTCCTCCTTCTTCAGCAGCGTGGTCATCATGTTCTTCAATTCTGTCAGCGTTTATGAAGTGCCTTCTGTGTTTGCTGGCGGCGGATTGGTTCTCATTCCAGGAAGGTCAGCGCCAATGTTGCTCACATCATCGCCGCTCCGGTCTCCGTCGGTAGTCATCGTTTCAGATCTCGTATTCGGTTGTTCTTAGGTGTCAGAAAGTTTGAGATGTTCCCACAAACGGTGCAAAATTGTGGGAGTCGAAACTCGCACAACTAAATTTTGTAAGGAGAATTTAGGGATTCGAAAAACTTCTATGAAAAGAAACACAAGAACAGAGATCCAAAGATGGTGTTTTTATTCGAGCTGTTTAGAAAGCTGTTGCAGAGAAAAATCACAAGTGTTTGCTAGGTAAAATTGCGGATCCCCTTTTCTGAGGGTGTACATGAGTATATATACAAGCTAGAGTCGGCCAAACCTACTCCTAAGAAATAAGGAAGATTTCCTGTTTCTTGGGACGTTTTCGTTTCTTACGTCGGCTCGGCCTGCTGGGCTTCTTGTCTAGGTTCGGCCCACTTTTATTTGTGGGCTTGTTGTAAATTTCTTGTTGTCTTGGGCCTGGCTTGGTTTCGTCGAAACCATCACCTTCGGCTCGGGTGGAATCAGGCGTCACGGCTCGGGTGGCGTTGCTTCATGGTGTCGTACTATGGGTCGTGGCACCCGATCCATTTGTCATATCATGGATCGGGGTACACGATCCAACTTCTTCAATGTGGATCGTGTCACCCGATCCGTTTGCCGTACCGTAGATCGGGGTACACGACCCAACTTTTTCACCGTGGGTCGTGACACCCGATCCATTTATCGTACCGTGGATCGGGGTACACGACCCAACTTCTTCACCGTGGGTCGTGACACCCGATTCGTTTGTCGTACCATGGATCGGGGTCCAAGACCCAACTTTTTCACCGTGGGTCGTGACACCCGATCCGTTTGCCAAACCATGGATCGGGGTACACGACCCAACTTCTTCACCGTGGGTCGTGACACCCGATCCGTACCATGGATCGGGGTCCATGACCCAACTTTTGCACCATGGCTCGTGAAACCCGATCCATTTGCCGTACCGTAGATCGGGGTACACGACCCAACTTTTTCACCGTGGGTCGTGACACCCGATCCGTACCATGGATCGGGGTCCACCCCAACTTCTTCACCGTGGGTCGTGACACCCGATCCGTTTGCCGTACCGTGGATCGGGGTACACGACCCAACTTCTTCACCGTGGGTCATGACACCCGATCCGTTTGCCATACCGTGGATCGGGGTACACGACCCAATTTCTTCACCGTGGGTCGTGACACCCGATCTGTTTGTCGTACCATGGATCGGGGTACACGACCCAACTTCTTCACCGTGGGTCGTGACATCCGATCCGTTTGCCATGCCGTGGATCGGGGTACACGACCAAACTTCTTCACCGTGGGTCGTAACACCCGATCCCTTTTATTTTGTCACAGATCAGGGATCCCGTTGCATAGATCCAAGTCAAAACTGCTCTTTCATACTTAGCCGTTCTTTAATCGTTGATCCTTGAGAGGTGGAATCTAATTCCAACAAAGTACTTAAGAGATTTAGCATGCATGATTGCAAATTAGATGATACCCAAGTTGCTAAAAGAGACAATTTTTTCTTAGTCAATGCCTTCAAAGAAATTTAGAAATTCAGGAGATGCAGAAGATTCCTTATGCGTCAGTTGTAGGAAATCTAATGTATGCTCAAGTTTGTACGCGTCCGGATATAGCGTACATTTTGGTTGTGTTTATGCACATTTTCTGATTATACATAAAGTTTTCGGTTTACACTCTATACAATAAAGTTTAAGGGACCTCAATAAAGTAGGACGAGTTGAAAATTGAAACCTTTCATTTGATTTTCTTGTCATACTTTTCATAATTGATCTATGTCATTTGGCAATACTGGTTTCAATGACCATGGAAGGTTTAGTTATGATTGTTATAAAGAATACAATTGTGATCCTATGTTGTTATATTCAATGAACGAGATTAGTTTATGCTCTGATATTAATGGCAGTTTTGAGCTCATAAAGTCTATCACATTTCTGGATACACATGTGATCCAATGGAAGATTGTAAGATTTATTTTGGGGTCACATGTGCGTTATGGCCATTATTATACTAGTCAAATCTTAAGTGGTCACTTTGAAATAAAGTTAATGACTAAGGGCATAAGTGTTATGAAAAATTAATGTATGGATACATTCAGTGAATTCTTAATTTGATGAGGGGACGAATTATGAATTATTTCTCTATAAATAGAGAGGATTATGCTCCCCAAAGAAATCCTAACACAAGAACTCACAATTCTCTACATCCCCATAACCATAGACCTAAGGCTTTTCAGGATGTGTTTTGGAAAATCTAATCCTAAATCTAGACCGTAAGCTACGGATTTATCAAATACGCTTCCGCTTAAGTTCTTATTAATTAGAGACTATCATGCTTTAGTGGTTTATGGATGTAATAAATCTAACAAAATTGATATAAATTGATCCATAAATCTCAATTAACCGAATCTACATGTTATCTTTACCAGTCAAATGAATGTCTGGGTATTTATTGCATCTTTTATTCTATCATTGCCTCAATTATTTTATGAGCGAACGCCTCCTTAACCCACTCATGAACCGAAAACTCCTAACACCATTTTTGCTACAACCAAAAATTTGGAAAAATTAATTAGTAAATAGGTATAGATAGTGACCCAGTTAAATAAAAATGTAATTTATAAAATTTACCGCAAAACATTTGAATCATGTCTTCCGAATATGATCAGGCGTCTGGCTTCAGTTAGCGTGTGGCTCGGAGAAGTAGTTTTTGATGGTGCCCGAGATGCTACGTTCCACCTTGCTATCGACACCAAACCTGTAAAAATTATTTTGGAAAAAATATTTATAAGTAATAAAAATTATTTAAAATTAATAAACAAAATTTTAGAACAATTATAATAAATTATTATTACCAGAATGTTCCCGGTGGACGAGCCGGGTCTAATAGATCTAATCCCTCCCTGCCCGGTTGCATGAGAATCTCTTCAACCATCGTATGAGTAAAAGGGGCCGGTGTAGGTGCGTGTTCTCCCAGAGGAGGAACCTGGTGTTGGGCCGATGGAGGTGGTGGAGGTGGTGCCATAGGTGGTTGTGGAGGTGGTGCCAATGATGTCTGCGTTTCCATCGCATATGAAGACTGCATGCGCCAAGCGGTCTCCCGCGTACTACTACTCATGCTCTGACCTCTTCTACTATGTAGTTCATTTAGAAACTGAATGTAATGAGGACGTTTACGATCACCCATATACAAAAAAATGGTAATAAGATATTAAATGAATATAAATTAATTATAGAACAATATAATTAATATAAAATTTATGTACATAAATTTAAAATCAGTTTTATCAAATATAAATAATTCTATATCTTATATAATTCCACAATTTATTTAATTCAAAACCTATCTAGTTAATTCCAACCCTATCTAATTCCAAATTCTAGCAATGCTAACATTTGTATTTAATTTATTAGACTTAAAAAAAATAAAAATTTACTTTTTTATGCTTTGGCCGTATAGTAAGAGAAATAAATTTTAGAGAAAGAGAGAAAAGTTGAGAATGAGCAAAAGGAAAAAAAGTTGGGGTTCCTGTATATATATATTTTGTTACGACACATACCAAATGGACTAAACCAATTAGTGCATAGACCAAGATATACGTCTCCCCTCTCTTTAGTAAAGTCTATGTGTACAATGTTAAAGTGTTTCCACGCCTTTACATCTGATAGATGACTAACCTCCCCATCTGATTGTGAATGTTCAGCATGTCATCTCATCGATTAAGTCGTCCTTTCAGACTGATACATTCATTTCAACATATCAGTTATACGAATGTACCACATCCGTTTATACAATACACTACTCCTCCCTCTACCTTGCGGCTTATATCTCGGATTTTGGCAAAATCGACATTCTTGCAGCTGATCATCATCTTTCTAAAAAATCATACAATTGTCAATGCATACATCTATCATCTTAGAAGGCAACCCCAGACTAATCACCAACTTATATATCTCATATTATGATTCAGCAGACAAATTGTCCTCTGACAAATACTCTTTGAATAATTATGCTCTGTTTTAATGTTCATCATCCTAGCTGCAAGTGAAAATTTTGACAATCCTTCTCTACATCCATCATAGATTGGCTGATTTGCAGCATCTAATATCATAGAATCGCTTAGCGTCTAAATTGGGTTCCTCAACAGTATTATCATAATATGAAGTTGTTGTTCCATGAAATGCATATGTAACCATGTCATGAACCATATCTTGATCTTGATCATCTTGATGATGATAATCATATTGATGCAGATGCTTATGCAAGTTATCAGGTTCAACATGATCACCAGCTTGATAATTACTATTGTTACTACTTGCATCATTCCCACCATAACCCTCGCCATGTTGAAACCAAACAAAATAGTGTGGCGTAAACCTTTTATTTAATAAATGGTTCTATACAGTATCAGTATGAATAAATCTCCTATTCATTCACTTCCAACAAGAACAAATTATCTTACCGCTTTCCAAAGTTAGCAGTGTATTACTCACCTAATACATTAATATTTCTAGTCCGTCTCTGATCTCGTTTGTCACCATTTCCTCATAATCTTTATGCATGTACAGCCACTTTCGAAGTTCGTATCTATCGGCCCCAGACATAGTTTAATTTGAAGAAGATTGTGTTTATTGTAGAGAAGGTGTGTTTTTTGGTTTTGATTGAAACACTTATTGAATTTGGTATGTATAGACAAAAAATTACCAACGGATTTTCGGACGAAGCGATTTGCGACGATTTTATTTTGACTTACCATCGCATTTACGACACAATTATCCTTTTGTAAAAAAAGAGGTACAAGATTTTAAAAAACGTGTTCACCAACCATTAATTTTATCTTAATCTTTGTCTCAAAATTACTACGAATTCAGACGTTGGAAAATCGACGCTATGATTTGAAGATTCGTCGGTATATCATCATAATCATGACTCTAACTACCAAGGGTTTTGCGATGAAATAATTCGTCGCTACGTTACGGCGATTTTACGACGAATGGTTTTTACGACCTTAGTTCGTCGTAAAATCGTCGCTCATTAATGACGAAGTAAATCTGACGCAATAAGACTGCTTTCTTGCAATGGCGAACTATGTGGTTATCGGGAAGGGCAGTTGCCCACCATAAATTTTTTTAAGTTGGTTTAATTTTCTAAGAGTTTTTAGATATGTCCATGTTGATATATTATTTCATGCCCCCTTCTCGGGAAAAATGCAAAAAAACTCCAAAAAATCTTTGTTTCACGTAAAAAACCCAACAAAAAAGTGGTGATAATTAAAACCCAACATTTTAATTTAACGCAAACTAAACCCCAATGTTTTAATTTAAGGCAAATTAAATCCAAAAGACAAACGTTGTTAAATCATTAACAGATTTAGAGACTATCTGGCGATTTAGGAGAAGAAGAGGACTAGCAACTTATAATTCAGTTCAACAACAAGGTACGTTTAAGGATTTATCATAGATTCGAGTAGATGATGTGATTTCGTGTTTAATTTTTTCATTTAGAATACCTAGGTTTGTAGTTTCTTAACTTCTGATTTTGTGTGGATTTTAAAGAAATTCTGTTTGAATATGAATCGATTTGTTGATAATAATTGTTTAGTGAATGTAAACTTCTAAATCAGACCACTAAATCGCTAGATAACCTCTAAATCTGTTAATGATTTAACAGCATTTGTCTTCAGGGTTTAATTTGCGTTAAATTAAAATGTTGGAATTTAATTGTCGTTACATTAAAATATTGAATTTTAATTATCACCACTTTTTTTGTTGTGTTTTTTTACCTAAAACAAAAATTCTTGGGGTTTTTTTTTTGCCTTCCCCCTATCTCACGTTTTTAGAAAAAAATATTGAAAGTCCAATATCATAAATACAAGATAAAGCCCAATTTATTTTTATTATTTTGTCTACAAGCCCATATATTTGTACTTAGTTTAATAATTTTATAAGAGTTTTTAGATATGAGCATGTTGAGATATTTATTTCATGCCCCTTATCTCACGTTTTTAGAAACAAAAAACACAAAAAAAGCTGAAAGTCCAATATCATAAATACAAGACAAAGCCCAATTTGTTTTTATTAATTTGTCTACAAGCCCATATATTTGCACTTAATAGATCACTAGATGTTTTCAAGTATCAAATAAATTAGAAAATGTTATTTAATGTTTAAAGATCGGTAAATGTTTCAATCTGAATTTCCGTTCGGTTTAGATTTTGTTGATTATTTTTTTTTTAGAATTTTCTGTTTATGAATAATAGTATATACAATCAAATATAATCTAATATAGATTATTTGGTATGGTTTTGGTTTCCGTTTGTATTCAAATTTTAATTAAATATATTTTCAAATAAATTTAGATTTTAGATGAATTTGTTTTTCTTTCTTTTCGGCTAGGTTCAGTATCAAATTTGGTTTTTTGAATCAAATATAATTTGTTTACTGGTTAATCGTTTGGTGTTTATCTTCTTTACAAATTACCATACAACTGTTAAAGCTTCTATTGTTTTCTTTTAATATGATTGTCATATATTTTGATAGTATTTACTCGATTGGTCGAACAAAGACGAAAGTCGACCATACTGATCCGGGAGTCCCCTGTGGAAGGGTTACATTAACGACAATGTAAATCCGGAGTATGATTCATGTTTAATAACTATTGAAGTGTACTTAGCATCCTCTCTTTTATTTATTTTAAAATAGGCACTGGCAATTTGAATCTCAAGATATCATTACTTATTGATCATAGCTAGTGTGAAATATTTGGAAACCAATAAGAAAAACCTTATGAAACGGATAAAGACACATTTGTCTTTATTTAGAGTTTTCAGTTAAACACTTTGAATCCAAAATTGGATCTCACAATTCTCTTCCATATCCTTTTTATCAATAATAAACTTGTATGATTTGAGACATAACGGAGAACCTATGAAACAAACATAAATATGAAGATGGGTTACTTACAAAATTCACTAGCTTACTGGAATGAATGAAACCGAAGTCAAAGTCTGAAGTCAGAATAGCGAGGTAGATCTAACTACGAAAACTGTTCATAAAACAAATTGAAAAAAAGAGAGAGAAGTTACTAACAAAGTGACAAAGATACATATAATCCAATATGAGATGGAGATAAGCACAAACGTAAAGAAAACCATAGGTTTACCTTAAATCAAATTAGTGAGAGATGCATGAGATTTAGAGGTTTTTGAGCGTCACGAGTTTTCTAACCTGAATAAGAGAACGCGAAAGAGTGTTAGCCGCCTAATTTCTCCAAAAATACAATATACGTGAGAGCGAAAGAGAAATTGAGAATCGATTCTGGTTTAGAGAAGATTGTAGTATTAGACCACAAGTTGTATGGAATATATATATATATATATATATATATATATACACGAAGATGTATTATCCGTTTGTATATTAGGGGTTTTGGAAGATTTTTGGTGCTAATAAATAATAATATGTTAATACAGTATTTACTGATTTTTTAAAAACGTGGAAATATTAAGTTAAGATTGATAACTAAATATCTCTAGATAATATCATCCCGTATTTTTTAATTTTTACCATTTTCCAGTTTTAAATTGGTTATCATTTAAAAAACGAATATTAGTTTAATGACTCAAAATAATATACTACATTACGTGATATATATGTTTTTTTAAAACATAAAAACCCATTAATTTTGATAAATTATTTTATATATTCATCCTAAATTATATAATATATATCTTATTATATAAAGGTTAATGCATCTACTTTGTAATTAACATGATCGTGACATGTGTCAGTCTGCCGATCACATGTATAAAATTTGTTTTCCAATTAGTTTTAGCCACATTTTAAAATATTTTTATCTATTTTTAAAAATCTAATATCATTATATTTTGAAATTAGATTAAAAAATGTGCATTACATTGTGGTTTTACCATTACGTAGACACCGTAAAACTCATAAAATTGATGTTTGAGAAAAAATTTATATTGAAAGTTTTTCATGTTGTGAAAATTTTAGAAAGTTGGAAATCAAGTGATGAAATACTTATAATTTTTTTTATCGGAAAAAAAATAATATGTCAATTCAAAAAAAAAAAGTCAAATATGATTAAAAAACATAAGTAAGTTTAATTCAAATAAAATATGAAAATCAATTCGTTAAGATTTTGAAAAAAATATATATATATGAGTAGTTGTATAATAAAAAGTAAACCTAATTCAAACATGAATAGGAAAAACTAATTATTTAGAAATATGTGATAAAATCTAATTGAAAATCAAATAGTATAAAAAAATAGGAGAATCGAAATAAATAAATAATTTTTAGATTTCTCTATCAGTGGTTTCGGATTGACGTTCTCAATCTTATTTTACTTACTTTGACGGGTAATCTGATTTTTTTTTCAATTTTTTTTTTGATTTTTTTTCACGGGTTATAAAATATTTAAAGAGTAAAAATAATTTAAATAGAAATATGAGAATAAATTCATGAAGATTTAAAAAATAGATTTATGAGTAGCAAAATAGTAAAAAGTAATTCTAATTTAAATAGAAATAGGAAAAATTAATAATTTGAAAATATGTGATAAAATTTAATTAGAAATCAAATAATAAAAAAATCAAAATAAATAAATAAATATTAGGCTTCTCAATCAGTGGTTTTGCATCAGCGTTGTTAATTTTATTTTATTTACTTGCACGGATGATTTAATTTTGTTTTCTACTCTTAAGTGTTTGGTTTCATTTTTCATAAATTATAAAATATTAAATTACAAACCTGCATATATGTGAGTTCTAAATTTAATTTTTTATATTTATTTTAAAAATAATGTTATTGTATGCATAACCAGGATATTTTTAAAATGGATTGGTTATTTGATAGTCAGGAAATATATAGTATGTGGTATTTTTCTCTTCAAGGATGTCGATTTGGTAAAGAAAATTAGATAAGAAAGTTTTTCGTCTTTTTGTACTAATTAAATGGTAGTTACCAAATTTTATATAGTTTATTAACCATATGAAGATGCCAATATCAACCAAAATAAATTAGAAATTTAGATATTATTTGAAAATGATTTGGCAAGAAAGATTTTGTATTAATTCGATTAGTGAGTATATTATCGGTTTTGTTTTTGTTTTTCTTACTTACCGATTTTGTTATAGGAAATTGGATTTAAACCATATCAAAGCCTATTTATATGGAAAACATATTTCGGTTAAATAACTAAGATACTTTTTTAATGGAAATTTCAAAATCTAAAATCCGAATTTTAAGGCATATTTTAGTAAAAGATATTTGAATTTTGAAAAGATCGAATATATTTTAACGTGTTTGATAATTTTCAATATTCAATATTTAGTATATTTATGTTTTTGATAATTGATAATGTAAGAAAATATTGAATATTTGTTATTGATGTTTGATTCTTTCAAAATTGAAACAATATTATAAAATCTATACAAAATAAATTAGCGTAAAAGAAATACTAATAAAATTTCAGTTATTTTTTATGCAAATCGGATATACAATGTGTCATTCTTTTTAAAATTTAATATACATTATTACAAAATAAAAATCGTTATTATAATATTTGTTTAGATTCTGAAAATTCTGAAAAATGCAATTGATATTACTGGAGATAACTTGGAGAGCAATATGTGTATCTTGCGAACCAAGTATTGTGAGCTATCAAAGTCCGTCTATGAATTGAAGCCCGTGAAGTTTAAATGGAAGAATTCTCTGGATCAATATATTCTTAGCATATTTTTATTATGTGTTTAGGAAAGTTTACATTATGTTGGTGTTAGCATTATGTTAATGTTATATATGTATCTTATTATCTCATACCAAAGACAACTCAATAATATTCTATTCTATAATATTTTTCGTGGTATCAGAGCCAGCGATTCTAGTGGATCGTAGTTAAAAGGTTCAGCAGTAAAAGTTTTGTGATCTTACATTAAGAAGAGATCATGGAGATCGTGACCATCGGTGAAGAAGACGAAGCCGATACCGATGATGATGAAGATGACGAATGTGACGGAGATGATGACGGCTTCATGTGACATGTTTTTACAAAGTCAATGGTTTTATTTTTTTCTCATTCTGGTTTCATTTTGATTTTTTTTTCTTTTTGTTTTTCTTTCGTACAAGTTTTCAAATTAAGCTTCTTCTTAGAAAGGTTTTTTCTTTCGTGCAAAAGGTATCGTCGATAGATTCTTATCATGGTGTTTAAGGGCTCAGGTTTTCAAAAGTGATTTTTTCTTAATTTTTCTATTTTAGGATTTTTATTGGAATTTTCCAATTTTTTTTCTTATGGTTTTACTATTACGAGATAATTTTATTGGAACGCTCATGTTTTTAGGTCATTTTTAAGTCTGATTATGGACTATCCGAGACAAGAAAAATTATTTGTGGAGTTGCAGTTGCACCCACGGGATGTTTTTCCCTTTTATCAAGACCGAAGACGAGCTGAAGTTTCATCCCTCTTTTCAAGATTGAAGTTTCTCAGGATTTTCAAAGAATAATCTCCGATCCTACCCTTTAATTTGTTTGGTTATCATCTAATAACATCCGGAGAAGACTGTTGACTTGTTTTTATCCGTTCTCGACATGATGTCCACGACATACGTGTTTCGTCTGATAATTTCAAGTACCACGTTTGTCGTGCGGGGGCGTATTGGAGATAACTTGGAGAGCAAGATGTGTATCTTGCGGACCAAGTATTGTGGGCTATCAAAACATGTCTATGAAGTGAAGCCCGTGAAACCTAAATGGAAAAATTCTCTAGATCGATATATTCTTAGCATATTTCCATTATGTGTTTAAGAAAATTTACATTATATTGGTGTTAGCATTATGTTAATGTTACCACTATATATATGTATCTTATTATCTCATATCAAAGACAACTCAAACACAACTCGATAATATTATATTCTATAAGATATGTCAGATATTGATATTTAAATAAAAAAATTGAGTGGCATAAAATTGTAATTTTGTGGAAGTTTGTGACTAATTTTATTAAGATGACACGTCATAATAAAATTGGTGAGAGTGATTCTGGTGACGACATGTAAGCAATTTTGAGAGAATCACTTCTCAAATAATATTGTTTATGATTGATATTTAAATAGAAAATTTAAGTGGCATAAAATTGTAATTTTGTGGAAGTTTGTGATTAATTTTAGTAAGATGATACGTCATAATAAAATTGGTGAGAGTAATTCTAGTGACGACACGTAAGCAATTTTGAGAAAATCACTTCTCAAATAATATTGTTTCTGATCTGATTTAAATGCTTGTGCATTGTCGATTTAAGGGAGAATTTTAAAAATGCCACTTTTGAAATATCATTTTGCAAAAATGCCACCATGAGTTGTCCATTTTCAAAAATGCCACTAATTAATGATTTTTAACACTTCAATCCTAAAATTTTAAACTTTAAAAAGGGTTTTGACCCTAGCAAACCCTAAACACTCAAAACTAAACCCTAACATAACATAGTTAACCCAAACATAAATCTTATTTTGAATAAATAATATAATATTAGTGGCATTTTTGAAAAGATTTTGAAAATGTGGCATTTTTGAAAAGTGGCATTTTTCAAAATTTCTCTTGATTTAAAGAGTTAATGGAATCTTTCGAATGATTTAGAAATTTTGTTTCTTAATTAAATAAACTAGGTATGTAGCATGGATTTTGTTTCTTTCATTTTTACTTAGTTTTTAGTATCATTATATATTTTTTTCTAACATTATATGTTTATGTTGTATCTAAAATCATAGGTACACAATTTGTTTGTAAACTATAAAGATTATTATTATTTTGAAGTGTAAGGCATGATAATATCAAAGTTTTAAAACTTGTCATATTGCAGACGTATTCATATCAATGAAGATAAACAATATCAACTTGTCTACACTTTCCAATGCCACACCCGCCCCAAGTTTTATTTAGTGGTGGACATATGAAACAAACATGACCATACCATATCTAAATTGATACGAACTAGACCAAATTGAACTTTTACATATTATCGATTAGGTGAACTGCCCTGCAAAGTGCAAATCTATATGAATAATTCATGCTTAGCTATTCATTTAACATTACCATATGCACACATTAAATCCATAATGAATTGAAGCACAACAGTGATTTCTAATGATCCACGAACTATTTGTTTGCTTACTTGATCCTATTGCTCATATAGCAGTCTTGCAAGATATTGATTACTCCAAAGTAGACAACTTTCGTAGACACCGTACTGTGAGAAAGTTGAATCCGATGTGGCAGGCATGTTAGCACCTAATGTGATTAATATTTTCCTGAAAACTCAAATAAATTTCAGCAGCCTTGTGAGCATAATGATGACAGGTTGATTGATGTTTTTTTATTTTGAAGCAAACGACACCATGTTTTTGTTGAAATTATTGATTAATTGTGTAGTGTAGATATTCGAGAACCAGTCGAGAGGATTTTTAATAAAATAAATTCTCTCAGCCACTCCTAGACTATATGAATGCTAAAAATTTGTTCTGTAAAATCTACTTTTTATACCTAGAAAGCTAAAATGAGAGTTGGGTTAATGAAGTTGAGATAAAAAAATGTATTTCTACCAACTAGCTATAAATCTGGTCCATTGTGTGAAATTCATCTTTTTGGAAGAGGCAAAGATGAGCGAATGCCTATTTATGGGCTGAATCTAGCATACCTGCACAAGAAATTGACATATTTCAAAATGGTTTGAGAGTGTCCCACATTGTCTCATGTGTTTTCATCATGGAATTAAACACTTACCAGACGCCTATTTGCATGCTCATGAATGAATTACATTGTAAATGTGTTGATGTTGCCGAATACTTGAAATGGCCAAATAGCATAAGTCGAAGCCTAAGTAGCATGGAATTGATCATAACCTCTTGATACATATTCCTTAGGATACATAAAGTAATGTGGAGATGAAGGTCCTTATGAGCTTTGGTCTCAACAATTTGTGATTCAGGATTGAAATCCCGAAAAAGATGCATATACATAAAGAGCATGTTTGCCGACCACAATTTATTCGACGGCTATACCAATCCATCACTTTTTTGTAGAATCGAAGGAAGTGTCTGATTTTATTACACTGGACAACGGAAACATCGGAGACAGAGTGTGATGGCAGTGGTTGTCGACATCTCCAATTGACAGAAATCTTGTGTATAGCTGTCTCTTGTCTATTTTTAAATTCAAAGGATGCGGTGGCGGATCTTGGTGGGGTGTTATCAGAATTTGAGAGAATTGGCTTTACATGTGGAAGCCGATGTTGAAGAGATGAAGTTGAAGATATTTATAGACTAAAGCTTGAAATTTAAAGAGGAACAAAAGGATAAGCACTAGTGGGGAACATGAGGTGATTTTTAACCGCCACTGGCTTTTTGAGAAGATGAATCGATGCAAGGTTTGAGTTTTAAAAGGATGTTAAAGAATAGGGATCGTTGTGGACGAAGAAGAGATTGTAGACGTGAAGAGAGAAGCAGAGGAAAGATCGATGCTAATTAAATTTTTTTTACAATTTCTTTTTTTTGCAAAGACACGTGTCAGTATTTCGTGTGCTGGCATGTCAAAGAACTAGAGAGGGTTCTTCTTCTTTTATATGGTAAACTAGGTATTTTCCACGCGTTGTGTGGATTTAAAAACTAACATTGTAAAATATGCAATAATTTGTAACTTATTGATTATTTGTGTATTTAATATTATAGAAATTTGGTGTTTATAGTAAATAAATATGTAGGTTCGAAGACTAAGCACTTGTAGCAAATTATTGGACATATACAATTTTATACATGTATAAAAAGAAAGATACTGTTTACTTATAAAAATAGAATATGAATTGACATAAACTTATGTGAGTTAATACAAATGTAAAATAAGTTTAAGAGATTGTCGTGGTGATTACTGCAATGGACATTTTTTAACATTTTTTCCTTTTTCTCTTTGTTAAACAGAAATTAATAAATGACAAATGTCAAAAGAATAGATGACACGTGGCAACTTCTCAGAACTTGGATTTACAGAAACCTTACTATATTATATAAGATTAGGGTTTTTCTGTTTCACGAAAGCAGTTGCCGACTTTTAACATCGTCTTCTCAGCTTCCTCTCTTTCGCTCTCTATTTTAATTTCTAGTTAAACTTTGATTTTGTCCGTTTTCATAAAGCACAAATTCTCCAGTTCTATTTATAGTTCTCAGCTCAATTTATAAACATAAAATTTCTCTGGATATACTTATCTTCTAAAATCATATTTGACTCTCTCTTTTTTTGTGAATCAACTTATTATCTTTCTTCGGATGAGAAACGAATTATAAGTATATTTAGTTTCTTATTTTCTATAATTTTCACAATAAGATAAACTTTCAATATAAATATTTTTTCAAATATCAATTTTGTAAAATTGATCTTGTCCACATAATGGTAAGTCTAAAATAAAATAAAACTCACAGTATGCATTATATTGCACATAAATATAATAATATTATGTTTTTAATTCGTTTTGTATCTAATTCAAAAATATAATGAAAACAGATTTTTAAAAATAGGTAAAACTCTTTTAACACATGTCAAAAATTTAATTGGAAAATGGTTTTTTACACGTGTCAAAATCTAGACAGATATTACAGATTGATGTGATGATATCTATGCTATAAACAGTAAAACAAAAAGTTGAGTTAAAAAAAATCTTATTAATCTTACAAAACTAAAATAGATCATTGTATTCTATCACACTTGTTGAATAAGATAGTAATCGATGTTTTTCTAATGAAAAAGCCGAAACAAAATTTCTGGAAAAGATTATTGAAGTTTTAAATTTCTTGTTGAGAATATCGAGAGAGCACAATTTTTTTTAAATAAAGATGAAAGGTTATAATTTTTGAAGATTTGGATATATAAACCTAATTCTATTCAAGCTCAAAAAAAATTTACACATGTATATAATATTCTAATGATAAAACATGCTTGATTTTTTTGTCTTATTTATTTCTATTCAAAATCCAAATCTATGTACATGTATATATGTAGTTTGTATACTAATTTTTTTTAATTATTAATTAAAAACTAATTGGAAAACATTGATATATGTTACTTTTTGTAATCTAATGATAAATACAAATATATAATAATTTTATTTTTAAATAATATTTGTTTGACACATGTAAAAATTTAATTGAAATTGTTTTTACACATGTCAAAATTTGATTGACAGACTGATACGTGTCACGATTGTGTTAATTACAAAGTTATACGTATCAAACTTTATATAATAAAATAAATAGGAAACAAATAAATCGTCTTTCTGGCTTTTTTCGCTTTTTTATAGCTTCTGAACATCAAACTTTATATAGTAAGCTTCTCGTTTCTGTACTTTTAAGCTTGAAGAAGTTTAAAGATTTTAATTCGTTCAGTAATTTGTTTATTGGTTTGGAAACCATATGAATTATGGCAACCACTTTCTTTCTCCGTTTCTCGTTAGACTGACTTGGATTTTTTTGAAAGTAATGTTTTTTGTTTGTTATAATAACTTGACTATATTTATTAATTTGTTCCCACAAAAATAAAAAACACCTGAGATCCAGAAGAAGGAAAAAAGAGAGCCAACTAATAAATCCAATGGTTTACTACTTGAAATTACAAACGTATTCATATCAATGAAGATAAACAATATCAGTTTATCTCTATTCTCTAACGCCACACCCACCCCAATGCCACACCGTCTCAAATTTTATTTAGTGATGGACATGAAACAAACATGACCATACCATATCTAAATTGATGCAAACCATACCAAATTGGACTTTTACATATTATCGATTAGGTGAACTGCCCTGCAAAGTGCAAACCTATAGGAATAATTCTTGCTTAGCTATTCATTTAACATGACCATATGCACACATTAAATCCATAATGAATTGATGCAAAACAGTGATTTCTAATTATCCACGAACTATTTGTTTGCTTACTTGATCATATTGCTCATATAGCAGTCTTGCAAGATGTTGATTACTCCAAAGTAGACAACTTTCGTAGACACCGTACTATGAAAAAGTTGAATCCGATGTGGCAGGCATGTTAGCACCTAATGTGATTAATGTTTTCCTGCAAATTCAAATAAATTCCAGCAGTCTTGTGAGCATAATGATGATAGGTTGATTGATGCTTTTTTATTTTGAAGCAAATGGTATCATGTTTTTGTTGAAATTATTGATTATTTGTGTAGTGTAGATATTCGAGAACCAGTTGAGAGGATTTTCAATAAAATAAATTCTCTCAGCCACTCCATATCCTTGCAATAATCAAAGACTATATGAATGCTAAAAAAAAATTCTGTAAAATCTACTTTTTTACCTAGAAAGCTAAAATGAGAGTTGGGTTAATGAATAGTTGAGATAAAAAATGTATTTATACCTGCTAGCTATAAATCTGGTCCACTGCGTGGAATTCATCCTTTTGGAAGAGGCAAAGACGAACGAATGCCTATTTATAGGCTGAATCTACCATACATGCACAAGAAATTACATATTTCAAAACAATTTGAGAGTGTCCCACATTGTCTCATGTGTTTTCATCATAGAATTAAACACCTACCAGACACCTATTTGTGATCTGTCATGGTTTTTACTGGTTTTCAACCATGATATATGTTGTTTTATCGAGTTTTTCTGTGTTTTTAGGGTCTTTTCAGGTTCTTAGTTGTTTTGGAAGAAAACAAGATATTTTGGTGGCAAACGGATATGTGAATATGCAGGATCGTGCGGAAAAGTCAGAAGTTTGGCACTTGTTGAATAACTTCCCACCAATGGATCGACCTGAAATCTTGACACAAGTTAGCGCATCAAGTTAGCTTTCATTTGGAAGTAACTTGAGGTCATTCCAACGGTGCGATCGAAAGTTATGAAAATTTTAGTGAATACATGTCATTCTGGCGAGCAAAAGAAGCATATGCAGAAGAAAAAAAGTCAGATCGATCGATCCAACTTTACTGTAACATTTTGGATCGATCAACAGAGTGCATATCGATCGATCTAGGTTGGATCGATCGATCCAACATGCCAAGACTTTTCAGATCGACCAAATTCAAGCAGATCTACCGTTCCATAATCAGATCGATCGATCCACACCTTGGATCGATCGATCCAGACCAAATCGACCACAAAAAGGAAATTTTCAATTTCCTTATTTCACCGGGTTTTGCCTTTTAATTTCAACCAGAACGTTTTAATTATATATATTCGAGTTTGAGCCATTTTTTAGGCTAAGTTTTACATACTCTTTTCTATTATATTCAGATTTTTGGTTTTAGCAAGTCTTAAGCTTTGGAGAGACGAAACTCTGACTCTACATCTCTGAGAAGATTTTTGAACCCTTTTGGATATCTATTTTAATTGATTATGAGTTTCTCTTTATCTCCTTCTTGTTTCTCTGCTTCCATGTCTGAGGAGTTTCATAGTTAGGTTTAGGGTTTCAAAGAAATTTATGAATCATTGAATCAGACATAGATAGAGATTTATCATCTTGTCTTCACTTATCGTTGTTCTCATTGCTTAGATTAAATTGATCACTTAGTCTCTGATTCAGGGTTTAATCTATTCATCAAAAGTGTTATAGATTGCTTGATAGAACATAGGTGAGCAAATTTTCCCTAGCCAATGAAAGCTGATGTTAAGGCAATTTGTGAACATATCAAACCTACTCGTTAATGCTTGTTTAGAATTCTAAGATCAAACGACAGTTTAGATTTTTAGGTTGCTAGATAAAGTAGTTGATACCTCGAAAGTGGATTGGTTATACATTCATATTTGAGTTTGAGACTGTGCTTTATCGTTCCCTATATAATTGTCTGGTTCATGATCTCTGAATTCCTGCGAATTGCCCTAGACTTAACGCTTGCTTTTAATTGATTTACATCGTTTTACATTACTATTTTATTTCACTTTTCAACAAACTACCATATCGTCATCTTAGCTTAATTTCACTCATATAGATTCGTAGCGTTTCACTTGGTTCTCGTGGATTCGATCTCTAAATACTATTTCGTTTGCTGTAGTGATATTTTAGGGTTAAAGCTCTGTGTATCAAGTTTTTGGCACCGTTGCCGGGGACTAATTGTGTTACCTTCAAATTTTTGTTTGAAATTTAGACTAAGATTTACTAACTTTCTCTCTTGTGTGTTTCAGGTGTATGCAAAGAAGAAGCAAAGGAGCTGACAACCTTTTCAACTTCAGCAACCAAGAACTTGCAAGGTTAGAGAGAGAGAACAGGAAGACAAGGTCGAATCAAGTCACAATGGGTGATCAAATCGACAACGATGCACTCGCTACTGCAGACAAACTTCAGAGGCTACAGCAGCAGATGCAACAATTGCTGCAACAGCAACAACAACAGCAGCGATCGCCTGCGATTTTGGATGCGGACACTCCCCACACTTTCTACCAGAATAGAGCTGCTATCTGTCCACTAACCCTTGCAAGGCAGGATTACGAGATCAAGACTCTGATGATTGGGTTGGTGAAGCAGCACGTGTTTCATGGTCTACCAGCTGAGAATCCGATGGATCACATAGAGAACTTCGAAGATATTTGCAGCACTACTAAGTCAGATGGGGTACCTGCTGATTACATCAAGTGCAAGCTTTTCCCTTTCTCTCTGGCGGATAAGGCATCGAGATGGCTCAAGTCTCTACCTCCTGGATCGTTGACTACTTGGGATGAATGTAGAGCCGCTTTCTTAGATCACTTCTACACTAAATCCAAGACGGCTTCACTGAGGAACAAGATCACTACTTTCCAGCAACATTCAGGAGAGTCCTTCTATGAGGCTTGGGAGAGATTCAAAGAGTATCGCAGAGAATGTCCTCATCACGGATATTCAGATGGGCAGATTCTTAGCATCTTCTACGATGGAGTCGAGTGGGATTACAAGAACGCTCTCAACGCTGCTAGCAATGGGGATTTCATGACTCGGAGTAAGGATGGAGCCTACCAATTGATTGAGAACTTGGCTGCAAGTTCCAACAACCGTTGTGCTGAGTATGATAGGCCTAAGCGTGTCAACAGCGTGGAAATCTTAGAAGATCGACGAGCTAAATGAGAAGGTAAATCAGCTATTGAAGGCAAGTCAAGGTCAAAGAGGTGTTTAGTTTTGCGAGAGTGGAACGGACCCTATTTTCTACCAGGAATTCGCTAAAAAAAGGGGTGATGAGTTGCAAGAGGTGAATTATGTGAACGGACAAGGTTTCGTGCAAAATAGGGATTTCAACCAGAATTACAGAAACCACCCAAATCTGTCTTACCGAAGCACGAATGTCGAGAACCTGCAAGATTAAGTCTACCCACAGCAAGTGAACGTTCAGGGTCAACAATTTCAGGGAAAATCAACCGTGTAAAACGCGGGCATTCCTACTTTTCAGGGGTTTTCAGGACAGACTGGTGTGCAAAATCAGGGTTTTCAGAACAACTTTTTTCAGGGTTTTCAGGGGAAACAGTTCGTGCAAAATCAGGGTCAGAACGGATTTCAGGGTGGATTTCAGCAGAAACAGCCATTCAACAATTTCCAGCCAACAACATCAGCCCCATTCCAAGTTTCTACGAGTTCCGCGAATGACTCTCAAGATGAACTCAAGGTTCTTATGCAGCAGTTCTTGCTCAACCAGCAAAAAATTGCTAGCGAGATCAATGCCAAGGTGGACAGCATGTAAAATGATCTCAATGGTAAGATTGAATCTGTCTCTACTCATGTGAAGAAGCTTGATACTTAGGTAGCTCAGCATCAGCCAAGCGACCACCAGGGACTCTTCCAGGAAAAGTTGAGAAAAATCCCAGAGAGCACTGCAGTGCAATATCAGTTCAAGTAAGATGGAGATTGAACCAGCACCGCTTAAACCAGACGAAGCTGCGAAATCATTACCGTACATCCCTAGAATTCCATACCCTCAAGGACTGAAGAATCGTATTGACAAAGGGAGGCTAGCTGAATTCAATAAGATGGTGAGAAAGCTTCCCCATGATATCTCGTTTGAAGATGCACTTAGAGGCAATCCTGCATATCGGAAGTTTGCTAGAGATACCAGAGAAAGCCTTACAGTTTTCAAAACCCTCTTTGTTGAAGCAAGGAATACACCACCTCCTATGAAAATATTGCCTAAACTGGAAGACCCTAAGAAGTTTGTGGTTTCATGCTCTATTTTGGGAGTTGAATTTAAAGAATCTCTCTGTGATTCCGGGTCTTCTATAAACCTCATGTCTAAGGCTATTGCAGAGAAGCTCGGGATTGATAAGATGAGACCTGCTCAGATATCTCTCAAGTTTGCAGATTCTTCCACCACGATTCCACATGGCACCATTCATGACTTACATGTTCAAGTAGGAAACTGTTTTGTTCTTACTGATTTTCAGGTGGTGGAGATGAGCGAAGATTCTGATATGCCTTTGATTCTTGGAAGATCGTTTATGGCGACAGTGGGTGCAGTTGTTGATTTTCCTAATGGGAGAGTCTCATTCTCCAATATTGACAAAAAGGTCTTCTACAAAGCCATACCCACCAATGAATCAACCAAAACTGCATCTTGTGTGACCATTATCAGTGGGGAGAAGCTGACAATCGAGACAATGAAAGAGCTTTTTGCTAAGAGTGAAGTCAAGCAAGTCCTGGATGAAGACCCTCATATCACAACAAAGAAGACCAATAAAAAAAACAAGGTAAAGGAGAAGGTGAAGAGCCAACGAATCAAAGGAGATTCTCATATAACTCTGGTACCTAAGAGACTTATTAGAGACACGATTGAGTACAAGGTGAAGTTCAAAGGAATTTCGAAGCCTTTCTCCAAGTTTAGAGCTATTCTCACTCCAGAGTTTAAAGAGAAATGTGCAGAAGCTGTGAAGCAAATGTTGAGCAAGGTTCTAGAGTTTAAGATTAACTGATCGGGAAACTTGTTTTGGAGCAAGTTCCCATGCTCATCTTCTTGACTGATACATGAGACCGAAGTCAAGCTAATGACTATAAATAAGCGCTTGGTGCGAGTCAACCCACCAGTAAGTTTTTCTCTTCTTTTATTTTTTTTTATTTCTTTGAGTCTGTTTTGCCTTTCTCTTGATTTATTTTCACACCGAGACGGTGTGAAGTAAGTCTGGGAGAGGGTATTCATCGTTTACTAACTCTATTTTCTTGTTCTTTTATTTTTCCTTTGAGTCAATCTAAGATGTTTTATTGAGTCAAAACTTTGTTGGGAATAATGACCTTTCTCTTGGTTTATTGCCTGGTTATTTCATCTGAGTAACCATTGTTGCAGAATCAGTTCAGATTTGACTAATGAGAAATCCAAAGACTGACCAGTTAACTAGAGACATTCACATTTCCAACATAATCCACTAAGCCCGAGCTAATTTCTGAGCTCTTTCTTTTACCTCATCAGACGTGATTGATGTTCATAGGGCTTGACTCCTCGTTTGTTGCCTGACAAATGCATCCTGTGTAAAAAGTAATTGTACTCCTCTCTCTTATTCTAAGTTAAATAAAAGCAGAAAAGATGAAAGAATTTTCTTTCGAGTAAAGGGCTAGGAACATTTCCTGTGATCTCATTATTTTACTTCGAAAGGAATGATCACACAAAGGTTGGAAGCGAGATTAGGAATTTCCCGTGATACCATTATTCGCTTACGCCTTTGAAATAAAAAGAAAAGAAAAGAAAAGATGAGAATAAAATAAGTTTGGGGAAGAGAAAGAGTATCAAAGATTGTATGGATGGTTGTCATGGCATTGTACGGGAATAATTCTAGAAGGTTCTTGGCATTGAGATCGTCGATGAGACCCAGCAATGAAGGCTTATAGACAATGTTGCAAAATTGTGGGTTGAATCTGGAGGCTGCGAATGTCTGCGGAGAAGTACATGGTAGTTCGATTTGGATTGGTCTTGCAGTATGTGGATTATGAGTTGAGTAATCATTACAACACTCTAAAGAGAAGGTGAGTTTCCACATTTTCAAACTTCTTTCACAAACTAAGTTATATGTTTTGCTTGGGGACAAGCAAAGGCTAAGTCTGGGGGAGTTGATATGTCATGGTTTTTACTGGTTTTCAACCATGATATACGTTGTTTTATCGAGTCTTTTCTGTGTGATTTAGAGTCTTTTCAGGTTCTAAGTTGTTTTGGAAGAAAACAAGATATTTTGGTGGTAAACGGATATGTGAAGATGCAGGATCGTGCGGGAAGGTCAGAAGTTTGGCACTCTTTGAATAACTTTCCACCAATGGATCGATCTCAAATCTTGACACAAGTTATAGAATCGAGTTAGCTTTCATTTGGAAGTAACTTGAGGTCATTCCAACGGTGCGATCGAAATTTATGAAAGTTTTAGTGAAGACATATCATTCTTGCAAGCAAAAGAATCATATGCAGAAAAAGAAGTCAGATCAATCGATCCACACTTGGATCGATCGATCCAAATTTACTGTAACATTTTGGATCGATCAACGGAGTCCAGATCGATCGACCTAGGTTGGATCGATCGATCCAACATGGCGAGACTTTTCAGATCGCCAAATTCAAGCAGATCGACCGTTCCATGATCAGATCAATCAATCCACACCTTGGATCGATCGATCCAGACCAAATCGACCACAAAAAGAAAATTTTCAATTTTCTTATTTCACCGGATTTTGCCTTTCAATTTCAACCAGAACATTTTTATTATATATATTCGAGTTTGAGCCATTGTTTAGGCTAAGTTTTATATACTCTTTTCTATTCTATTCAGACTTTTGGTTTTAGCAAATCTTAAGCTCTGGGGAGACGAAACTCTGACTCTACATCTCTGAGAAGATTTCTGAACCCTTTTGGATATCTATTTTAAGTGATTATGACTTTCTCTTTAACTCCTTCTTGTTTCTCTGCTTTCATGTCTGAGTAGTTTCATAGTTAGGTTTAGAGTTTTAAGGGAATTTATGAATCATTGAATCAGACATAGATAGGGATTTATCATCTTGTCTTCACCTATCGTTGTTCTCATTTTTTAGATTAAATTGATCACTTAGTCTCTGATTTAAGAATTAATATATTCATCAAAAGTGTTATAGATTGCTTGATAGAACATAGGTGAGCAAATTGTCCTTAACCAACGAAAGCTGATGTTAAGGCAATTTGTGAACATATCAAACCTGCTCGTTAATGCTTGTTTAGAATTCTAAGATCAAACGATAGTTTAGATTTTTAGGTTGCTAGATAAAGTAGTTGATACCACGAAAGTGGATTGGTTATACATTCATGTTTGAGTTTGAGACTGTGCTTTATCATTCCCTGAATAATTATATGGTTCATGATCTTTGAATTCCTGCGAATTATCCTAGATTTAACTCTTGCTTTTAATTAATTTACATCGTTTTACATTACTATTTTATTTCACTTTTCAACAAACTAACCATATCGTTATCTTAACTTAATTTCACTCATATAGATTTGTAGCGTTTCACTTAGTTCTCGTGGATTCGATCCCTAAATACTATTTCGTTTGCTGTGCACTTGCAGTGATATTTTAGGGTTAAAACTCTGTGTATCAATTTGCATGCTCATGAATGAATTACATAGTAAATGTGTTGATGTTTCCGAATACTTGGAATGGCCAAATAGCATAAGTCGAAGCCTGAGTAGCATGGAATTGATCATAACCTCTTGGTACATATTCCTTATGATACATAAAGTAATGTGGAGATGAAGGTCCTTATGAGCTTTTGGTCTCAACAATTTGTGATTTAGGTTTGAAATCCCAAACAGAAGATCCATATACATAAAGAGCATGTTTGCCGACCACAATTTATTCGACGGCTATACCAATCCATCACTTTTTGTAGAATCAAAGAAAGTATCTGATTTCATTACACTGGACAACGGAAACGTCAGAGACAGAGTGTGATGGCAGTGGTTGTCGACATCTCCAATTGACAAAAATCTTGTGTATAGCTGCCTCTTGTCTGTTTTTAAATTCAAAGGATGCGGTGGCGGATCTTGGTGGGGTGTTATCAGAATTTGAGAGAACTGGCTCTACATGTGGAAGCCGATGTTGAAGAGATAAAGTGGAAGATATTTATAGACTAAAGCTTGAAATCTAAACTCTAAGAGGAACAAAAGGATAAGCACGAGTGGGGAACGGGGGGGTGATTTTTAACCGCTATTGGCTTTTTGAGAAGATGAATCGATGCAAAGTTTGATTTTAAAGGATGTTAAAGAATAGGGATCGTTGTGGACGAAGAAGAGATTGTAGACGTGAAGAGGAAAGCAGAGGAAAGGTCGATGCTAATTAGTATTTTTTTGACAATTTCTTTTTTTTGCAAAGACGCGTGTCAGTATTTCGTGTGATGGCGTGTCAAAGAACTAGAGAGAGTTCTTCTTCTTTTATATAGTAAATTAGGGTTTTTTTATTTTACGAAAGCAGTTGCCGACTTTTAACATCGTCTTCTTAGCTTCCTCTCTTTCGCTCTCTATTTCAGTTTCTAGTTAAACTTTGATTTCGTCCGTTTTCATCAAACACAAATTCTCCAATTCATGTAATTCTCATCTCTATTCCATGAATTTGATTTGGTTTCTCTTATTTAGATTTTTGTTTTCTCTCATGTCTCTTCTCTTTCTTTCTTTTTCCTTCCTATTTGAGAAACATTGTTTCTGTCTAGTTCTTTTTGTTTGAAATCTCTATGTATTTGGCTCATGTTTAAAATTCTTGTCTTACAAGTTAAAAAAAAAAATTATATATATGGGTATATTAATATGTGTGTGAATGATAATCAATATTCTTGTCTTACGAACTATACTTTTGTGACTTCTGAGTTTGGTATATTATTTGAATTGGCTAATCTTATTTGAATTGGCTAATCTTATTTGGATGATTATATTGATTGTATTTTGTTCATCTATTCATGTTGATTAGTTCGCTGTATTTTTTTGTAAGGGTTGATTTTATATTAAATTAATATAATTTAGTGTTTTGCAGAAAAATCAATGGAACGATATTATAAAAAATTCCGCTTTAAATTCTGAAAGTAATTTGGATGATTTGCCGTGGAATCCTGCTTAAAGAAAAAGAATATTGGATTATCATCCAAATCAAAGGGATGAGGTAAGACGGAAGTACTTTACTAGAGGTCTATGTCAACCATATGGTCATATTTTTGAAAAACAAAAATTGGAAAAACGATGAGGCGCTTCAACCCAGCTTGGTTTGATAAATATAGTTGGCTAGAGTGTAGCGTGTCGGAAAAAAGCATTATGCTTGTGCTGTTACTTATTCAGAGATGACATACCAAAACAAGGTAGAAATCATGCGTTTGTGACATAAGGTTTCTCATGTTGGAATAAGCCTGAGAATTTATCTGAACACGTGGGTGGAATCAACAGCTTTCATAATATTGTTGTTAAGAGATGTGATGATTTGATGAATCAAGGCCAATCTATTGTGCATGCTTTGTATAAACATGATGATGTGGTGAAAAATGAGTATCGCATCGGTAAATGCTTCAATTGATGTTTCTAGGTATTTGTTACGACAAGAATTACCTTTTTGTGTTCATAATAAGAAAAAGAGTATGCTAATAGAGGAAATTTTATAGAGCTCGTGAAATACATAGGAGAACAAAATGATGTTGTAAGTAAGGTTATTTTGGAGAATGCTCCGGTAAATAACCAAATGGTTTCTTCAGTTATTCAAAAGGATATTGTACATTATTTTGCAGAGGAAGTACTAAAATATATCATTGAAAAAATTGATCATGGTGTGTTTGGTTTGTTGGTTGATAAGTCTGTTGATGTTTCTGACAACGAACAAATGGTTGTTGTTTTCCGATTTGTTGATAAAGGTGGATCAGTTAAAGAAATATTTGTTGGAGTTATTCATGTAAAAGAAACGTCTTTCTTCTCTCTGAAATCTGCTATTGATGACTTGTTTGCAAAATTTGGGTTGAGCTTCAAAATGTGAGAGGACAAGGTTATGTTGGAGCAAGTAATATGAAGCGTGAGTTTAATGGGTTGAGATCATTGGTTCCCAGAGAAAATAGTTCAGCATATTATGTCCATTGTTTTGCTCATCAACTTCAGTTGGTTGTGGTGGCAATTTCGAAAAAGCATTTTGATATTGGTAATTTTTTCGATATGATCTCTACGTTGTTGAATGTGGTTGTAGCTTCTTGCAAGCGAAAAGATATGCTTCTTGAACATAGTCGAAAGAAAGTGGAGGAAGGAATTAGTAGTGGTGACATTAACACTGAAAGAGGACTAAATCAAGAGATTTCTCTTCAAGACCTGGAAATACTCGTTGCGGTTCTCATCATAAAACATTGTTGCGTTTGGTTAAGTTGTTTCCTTTTTGTCGTTGAAATTCTTGAGTGTGTTCAAGATGATGGCATTTATGATTCAAAAAGGTGTCAAGCATATGGTATTCTCATGTATTTTCACACATTTGATTGTGTGTTTGATAGCTCTAGTTTTATCCTAGAAAAATTCCTGCAAGTGCACAAAATCGCAGTTATAGTATAAAGGGTTATCGTATCCCTAGAGACCTAATGTTGTGCGGCAAATTCTAAGTATCTAATCAAACTAACTAAGTAAATAACATGACCAACGAAAATATATAAGAAAATCGGTTGGAAAACTTGTTAAAAGCGGGTTTTAATCAATGAGACAAACGTTATGCCTTGAGAAATTCTTAGGTAAATCCGAATTGTAAACTAAGGGATCGTTAGGATTTTTGTGAAGATCCGTTCTCGAACTCGAAATATAACTGTAAAATCAACCAACTTTCGCTGTAAAGATTATCTGTGTCTAAACCCTAGAATCCCAAATTTCTTTACAAATTCAAACAATCCAGATAAGCATTAAGGTTCTGCTTCGACTGTTCACAAAATCATTAAGCCAAATTTCTTTGCGAATAGTTATTTTTTTCTTCTAAGATAGTTCAGGCAATCAATAATAATTTCGCATCTATTAATTAACCTAAGTTTAGAATTCTAGGTGATTAAGCTAGAATTAGTGTTTAGTATGATCTAGATGAAGAACCACGTGGTTATCCTAACAATATATCTAATCTAACAATTTATCTTCAACCTTTGAATAACCCTAAACCTAACGAGCAAACTACTCAGACATGGTGATTGAAACAAACATCATGAAAAGAAAAGAGTGCATAAGAGAAATAAGCAAAAGATACAAAAGAGGTTCGAATTCTTCTATCAAACAAACAGAGTCTTGAATTATCTCCTCAAAAGCTCTCCAAATTGCCAAAGCCAAAAGTCTGAATAGAAATAATAGCCTCTCTCAAAAAGTGGTTTAAAATAAGTATATATAGGTCTAGGGTCGGATTTGGTGGAGTTTGGATGATTCTGGGGAAAAAAGGAAGTTCAGAGTTGCCTTTTTCATCTGGGAAAGAGATGGATCGATCCAATGAGAGATTGATCGATTTTGTTTGATCTGGTTCAGTCTGAAAAATTCATGCACACCAGATGTGTTGGGATTGATCGATCCATTTGGATGATCGATCTGACTTTGTCTGGAAAGTTCTTGCGCGCTAGATGTGTTGGGATTGATCGATACAGATTTGGATGGATTGATCTTTCTCCTTCTGGTCCCGTATCCTGCACATGCTTCTTTCTGCTCGCCAGATTGGTATGTCTTCACGAAAAATGGCATAACTTTCTAACTCTTGATCGGAATGACTTTAAACCACCTCCAAATGAAAGCTAACTCAAGTGGCTATCTTGTCTCCAAATTTTATTGTAATCCAATCAAGGGAAGCCTTTCAAATAACACCAAGTTTCTGTAGCTTCAACATGATCCCACACCTTCATACGTCCAATTGCATCCAAAATGTCTTGTTTCCTCCAAACCGGCTTAAAATCTATAAGGACTCAATAAAAGAATAAAAAAAACTCTAAAAATATACTTTGACTCTATAAAACAACGAATATCATGGTTGAAAACCGGTAAAAACCATGATATATCAACTCCCCCAGACTTAGCCTTTGCTTGCCCTCAAGCAAAACGAAAAACTGAATTTGTGAAAGAAGTTTGAAAACGCAAAAACTCACCTTCTCTTTAGTGCGTTTCACTGACTACTCAACATATAATCTACATACTGCAAGACCAATCCCAATCGAACGACCATGTACTTCTCCGCAGACATTCGCAGCCTCCCAGATTCAACCCACAATTTCGCAACATTGGCTACAAGCCTTCATTGCTGGGTCTTATCGATGATCTCAATGCCATGAACCTTACAGACTCATTCCCGTACAATGCCATGACAAACAATCCATACAACCCTTGGTACTCTTTCTCTCCTCCAGACTTATTATGTTCTCATCCTTTTTATTATATTTTTTAATTCAAAGGCGTAAGCGAATAATGGTATCACGGAAAAAATTTCATAGCCTCGCTTCCAACCTTTGTGTGATAATTTCTTTTGATGTAAAATAATGGGACTACTGGAAATTTTTCTAGCCATTTACTCAAAAGAAAATTATTTCATCTTTTCAGATTTTATTTAACTTATAATAAGGGAGAGGAGTACCATCACTTTTCACACATGATGCATTTGTCAGGTATGAACGAGGAGTCAAACCCTATGAACACCAGTCACATTGATGAGGTAAAAAGATGAGCTTAGAAATTAGTTCGGGCTTAGTAAATTCTACTGGAAATATGGACGTCTCTAGTTAACTGGCCAGCCTTTGGATTTTTTATTAGTCGGATCTGAACTGATTCTGCAGCAATGGTCACTCAGATGAAATAATCAAACAATAAACCAAGAGAAATATCATCGTTTCCAACAAAAAATTTGACTCAATAAAACATGAAACCTACTCAAAGAGAAAACAAAAGAAAAAAAATAGCGTTAGTAAATGATAAACACCTTCCCCCAGACTTACTTCACACCGTCTCGGTGTGAAAATAAAACAAGAGAAAGGTAAAAAAAAACTCAAATGAATGAAAATAAAAGAAACGAAAAACTTACTAGTGAGTCGCCTCCCATTAAGCGCTTGTTTTAAGTCATGAGCTTGACTTGGATGCCATTTAGGCGTGAGGTGGATCTGTGAAGGGCCTGTGTCTCCCTCGTCCCTTGAGAACCTTGCATGTGATGGCTTTGGATGGTACTCCTTTGCAGCTAGCATTCCTCCTCCAGACTTCCAAGGAACAACACCAGGAAAGAGCTTCATAGTATTTTGCAGCATCTCTTGGACAACTACCTCTCCTCTCTCCCTCAACTCTAAGGGGATGATAATTCTAAACTTAGAGAAAGGTTTTGAGGTCCCTTTGCACCTCACTTTGGGGTCAGTCAGGTCTCCATTACATCTCAGAGAGATTAGAGTCGAATGTGGAGCACATGGGATCTTTTTGCTCTTGGAATTTGTTGTTTGTTGACTTCATGATGTGCAATGGAATGAGTCATCTTGAGGACATTTTGGACCTTCTTCGTGTCATCTCCAGGGTCTAAACTCGGCTTCTCTCCATCATTGACAATCATACAAGAAGTCTCTTTGACATGAACTGCAGAGTAGAAGACATTCTTGTTGATCTTGGAGAAAGAGATTCGCTTATCAGGATAATCCACAATCGCACCCACAGTTGCAAGGAAGGATGCACCAAGAATTAATGGTTTATTGCTATCGTTTTTCATCTCCATAATGTGAAAAATCCGCATAAACAAGACAATCTCCTACTTGAAGCATCAGGTCAGGAATGAAGCCTTTTGGAGTTGTAGAAGAAGCATCTGCAAGCTCGATAGATACATTTGGAGGTTGTAGATCCAAAATTCCTAACCTCTTTGCAACAGCCTGGGACATGACATTCACATTAGCTCTTGTGTCACAGAGAGAATCCTTTAATTACATGCCTTTGATTGAGCATGGAACAACGAACTTCCCTAAATTCACTAACTTAGGTAACTTCCTCAATGATGGTTGAGCATGTTTCCCTTTTTCCTCTGGTGCTTGGTCACTGTCATGGTTAATAGCCAATGGGTATGGTACTTTGGGCTTGTAGACGTGTTCTATGGTAGGTTCAGGCCAATTTTTGGCTTCCAAAATATTTTTGATCGATATCGGTGCAGTTTTAAAGGGTGTCGATTGACACTCCTCCTTAGTGTCGATCCTTCGTAGTCGATTCTGGTTTGTTTTTATGGGGTGTCGATTGACACTCCTCCTTGGTGTCGATCGGAACGTTCGTGGTCGATTCTGATGCATCTTTAAGGGGTGTCGATCGACACTCCCCCTCGGTGTCGATCGACACCTTGCTGGAATATCAAAATTATCATCTTCTTCAACCAAAACAAAATCTTCTTTATTCACACCCTTTTCCAACACTGGTTTCACCTCCTTTTTACTCCTCAGAGTGATCGAATTGACGTATTGTCTTGGGTTCGTGTCGGTTTTGCCCGGAAGAAAACTTTCTTGTCTCCTCACTGACTCTGCGGTCTGAGCAACCTGGGTATCCAGCTTCTTCACATGGGTATTGAGAGCCTCAAATTTCCCATTCAAATCGCGTACATGGCATCCATCTTACCATTGAAATCAATTGTCATCTTCTGCTAACCCTCAAGCCTCTCAAACATAGACTCAATCTTACTTGATTCCGGTGACTTTGGTGGTGGTGCCTGATAAGCTGAACTTCCATAAGTCCTGGTGTAGCCACTGCTCTGAGCCGGTTTCTGGTACGACTGTTTGGATTCAAAATCCGTCGGATTACCTTCATCATTCTTGTAACCTCCTCTCTGAGCATTGCTAGTGAAATTATGTTGTTCTGACCATACTGAAACCTTTGACCCTGATATCCTCCACCAATGTAGTTTACATCTTCAAATTCATCTTCTTCAATGGCCTCAACTTCAGCAGCAAAGTGAACAGTCTTTTTATTCTTACCCATCAAGAGACTATGCATTGAATCCAACTTAGCCTGGCCCTCTGCAATCTGACTACCCTCTAGACTTCCAGCTTGCTTTTGCCTTTCATAATCTGACATATTCGTGCTATTGCTCGAAGCCAAGTTTTTGACAAGAATCAAAGCATCATGTGGGCTTTTCGTCATGAAATTCTCATTACTTGCAAAATCCAGTGACATCTGATATCTCCAATCAACGCCTCTGAAAAAGGTGCTAAGTAGCTACGCTTCACTGAACCCATGGTGTGATAAGTCTCTCTGATATGACTGGAAACGAATCCAAGCTGCCTTGAAAGACTCCATCGGCCCTTGAAAAAAGGTAGATATTCTGGTTCTTAGCTCTTCAGATCTGGCATCGTCATAAAAATGGTTCAGGAACGCATTCTTCGTCGCTTCCCATGTGGTTAGCAAACCTGGAGGAAGTTGTTTCAACCAGCTAGTTGCTTCTCCTGCAAGAGAATATGGGAAAAACTTACAGAACAGGTAGTCATTGCTGACTCCATTGGCTTTGATGCCACCAACAAGATCCTCAACCTTCTCGATATGATCCATGGGATGCTCATTAGAAAGTCCATGAAATTGGTGTTGTCCCACGAGAGTGTAGTACTGAGGTTGAATCTGAAAATCGTGCCTCTCAAAAGCAGGAGGTCTGATTGCATGCAACTACTTTCGACAAGTCTTGATCCGATTGACTTCGAATTTTAGAGCCTTCCGCTCCACTACAACTTGGGATCTCCTTCTCAAAGACTTAATAAACTACATAGGAAACAACAGCTCAAAGTACCTACAGGGCCAGTTCTAGACCGAGCGAGATGAAGCTTGGGCCTTGGGCCCTAACATTTTTTTGGCTTATCAATATTAAAATTAGGCCCCGAATTTATTTTTTCTGCAAAAAAAATCCCCAAATTTTTAAAATCTTAATATATATTCTCATTTTTAAAAACATATATAAAAACCCCCAAAATATATTTTTTCTTGCTTAGACCCCTAAATTTCAGGGCCGGCCCTGGGTACCTACGGTTCCTCCTATGGCAAGCCTCCATTTAGGAATTGTGGCGAGAGAGGAACAACTGCCTCCATCGACAATTTCACAAAACACCGATCATCAATACGGTCGTTGGAACTGTTAAAAATCGGATAGCTTCTTTCAGATCACAGAATCAGGCAAAAGAAAGCGAGATTCTTTAAGTCTGGTTCTCGATATTCTGATCTCAACTCAATCGCCTATGCCTCTTGAAGCTTCGACTTTTCTTCTTCCATCTGATAGAGTTTCTCACTAATGGGTTGATTCATTAAATCCATGTTACTGGGCAAAGGCCGAATTAGGTTAACCTGGTTCGGGTTGTATTTTTCATTTATGGGTTTTGACTAGAGTTAGCTAATGTAATAGTTGGGTCACTCTTGCTACATTTAATTTAATGCAAAAAGTTAAATAAAAAAAAAGAGAAATTCCCTAGAATACCACCAAATGAAGTTTTCCTTCCAAATTTACCACTAAAATATCAATGTTCCATTAATACCATTAGTTTAGAGGACAAATGACATTTGTGCCCTCATTTAACTAAGAGCCATCATCATTAAAAATAAAAAAAAAATTAAATCTTCATAATTCTCTTTTAAAAAAAAAAGGAATATTTTATTTGAAAAAAATTTGAAAAAAAAAAAACAAAGAAGATAGCCCAACAAAGAATCGATTTCGGAGATCCAGTCGGCGATCTCGGATCCAATCTGACGGCAATCCCGGATCGATTCCGACGGCGATCTCGGATCGATTCCAACGGCGATCTCGGATCGATTCCGACGGCGATCTCGGATCGATTCAGACGGCGATCTCGGACCGAGTGTGTAATCGGCGGGGTCTCTAATTGTCGGTGATTTCTTCAAATCTGGAAATCGAATCACGTTCTTCAGAAAAGACCATGACGACGACATCGAATCAGGATCGTGATTCGGATCCCCTATCTGAATCTCTAGTAGATTCGGTATGTATTCTGCTTCTTCTCTTCTTTTGGATCGATTTGGGAAAAACAAAACCATATTCGAGTTTTGATATTGATTTGGGGAAAAAACTCACCTAACACTTTTACCTTTGATTTGGGGAAAAACTCACCAAACGACCTCTGATATTGAGGTAATCCTCGGTTGTGTAAGCTTTTGGTGATTGAGCATCATCTGCATATTTCAAGGAAATCACCTTTTACCTTAGCTTCACGAGACTCTACTCATGAATACGAATATGGAAATCAATAACAGTCTGGTTATAGATTAGTCAATGCATGAAACAGCTCGTGGTATAGACTAATCAAACTACTAATTGTTAGTTCTTAGTTCACTTGATATGTGTTTCATATGTCTCTGACAGTCAAATCTTGTCTTCTTTTCTTTATGTCAGAAAAGTATGGTCGAACTCTATGCTGCTTTTGGTGAGTGGAAGTTAAATGACAAGCTCCAATTGGAATTTCTTGTAGATAGGAACAAAGGAGGATCCCTTTGTGAGGTAGATGAGAACGTTACATACAAGGAGCTAGTTGAGATGGTTGTCGAAGATTTGGGCATTGATTGCTTAGCTAAAGAAAGAGATATTTCACTCATTTATGGGCTTCCAATGAGAATGAAAGTGATGGTAGAGGATTCTACACCTATTTATGTGCGAAATGATCGCCAAGTAAGAACACTCATCAAGAAGATAAAAGAAGATGTTGAACCAATTCGTTTGTGTGTAACGGTAAGTCGCACATGTAACCGAGTTATTACTGTTACATAGCTTTCAATTTAAATGTGCATTCTTTGTTTATTAACAATATAGGAAGGCTTTCCTAAAGGTTTAGAACATCTTCCTAAATACAAATTTCGGGAAGGATTCCTATACATTTAGGAAGGCCTTCCTAAAACGTAGGTCACATTTGTTTTAGCTCACTTACTACTCTTTCAATACTAAATTCTTTTTTCTTTTGGTTTAGGTGAGTGACAAATGCAACGATGTTGCTGTTGAGATTGTTGGTAGCAGCATTCAATCAAAAACCATACACACTCAACAGATTTGTGATGTGGAGAAAAGACATATGTTGCAAGTTGTAGATGGTGATCCATATGTAGCTGAATCTAATGTGCATTCCAAAAAACAGGTAATATTCTTATTACACAAATTTTCATGATGTACATTCCTTGCTAAATCACTCTTTTTTTAGCTCAATTAAATTTCTTTTTATCTGGATTATAGGTGAATGATAAATTCAGCCATATTGCTCATGTTGGAAGCAGCACTCGATCAAAGACCATATACAACAATGAAGATTGTGAAGTTGAAAAAAATCAACGCACACATGTACTGCATAATTTATATGGAGGTTCAAGCGTAAATATATCTAATGTGCATGAAAATCAACAGGTAGCTCTTTCTATTACACAGTTTGCACGATTTAAGTTAATGTTTTTTTGTTCCTTGGTGATTTAGGAAACCCTTCCTAAATATTTTGGAATCCTTCCCGAATTTTCAGAACGTCTTCCTAAAATTTGTTTGCCTCTGTTTTTTGCCCAGTTACTACGTTTTAAATATCTTTCCTTTTGTTTTACTTTCATTTATCTGTATATATTTACTTTTCTTTGTAGGAACTTCATCCATCAATTGGCAGTGAAAAATCAGTTTATGTAACACATAACGACGACACAAGTTCAACTGCTGAAAAAGGATCTTATCCATATCATTTGCTTCCAGCTCCAGATCCTGCTCCAGTCCCTATAGGATGTTCATTTTCAACCCGAGGAGCTGACGATATACATGTCAACAGATATTTCAATAACAAGGATGAGCTAATGCTAAAGATGAGAAAATGGGCATTGGAATGGAAATTTGAGTTCAAATCTCATTGGTCAGACACAACAAGAGTTATGTTAAGGTGTGTTGATGATAGTTGTAGCTGGAGGATGCGTGCAACGAAGGTTGCTGCTTCTGACAGCTTTGTGGTGAAGAAGTATGTTCATGAACATACTTGTGATACAACACACAGAAATGCTAACCATAGGCAAGCAACAGCGAATGTGATTGGAAATTTAATTTCTAGCAACTATGGAGAAAAGAAGGAAGGGCTGAAACCAAAACAGATTATTGAGCTTGTCAGACAAGAGCATGGTGTACAAATTAACTACAAGAAAGCTTGGAGAGCAAAAGAGCAAGGTCAATGTTTGATAAGAGGATCTGCTGAGGATAGCTATTATAACTTGGCTAAATGGTTGGTTATGGTTACGGGAAAAAATCCTGGATCAGAAGCATTTCTTGAGTTGGATGAGGCTGGAAATTTCAAGTATACCTTCATCGCATTCGGCCAATAGATAAGGGGTTTTGGTTTGATGAGGCGGGTTATTGCTGTTGATGGGACATTTCTCAAGGCAAAGTTTAGAGGGACATTGCTAGCCGCCACTGCACAAGATGGTGATTTCCACTTGTATCCGTTGGCTTTTGCAGTAGTTGATTCTGAAAACGAAGATGCGTGGAATTGGTTTTTTTTTGTGTTTACGGATTATAATTCCAGATGCTTCAGATCTGGTTTTTGTTTTGGATCGTGCTCCTGCCATTGCAAAAGCGCTCTCACAAGTTTATCCGGCTGCACATCACGGTATATGCATATTCCATCTTCTTAACAACTTAAAAACTCGGTTTGGGAAATTTTTGAAACTCGTAGAAGCAGCAGCTAATGCTTATACTAAGCAGGAGTTTAGCATGATTTTCGGCATAATAAGGAGTAAAAATCAGGAATTGGCCAAGTACCTAGAAGACGCTGATTTTAGAAAATGGGCACGGTCTTATGCTCCTTCAAACCGCTACAACATGATGACAACAAACATTGCAGAGTCGCTGAATTCAATGTTAAACATGCCTCGTGAGTTGCCGGTTATTTCACTTCTTGAGACGATTAGATTGACATTGACAACATGGTTTCACGAACGACGGGTAAAGACAGCCAAACACAACAAGCGGGTCACACCAAATGTGGTGAAGGAGTTGGTAGCAAGGTTTGATGATGCGATGAAGCTTGACGTTTATCAAGTCGATGAATACGAGTTTGAGGTCAAAGACGAAACCAGAAAGTATATTGTTCACTTGAAGAACAAGCAATGCACATGCTACGTTTTTGACATAGACAAAATCCCATGTGTTCATGCGATTGCAGCTGCTAAGAGTACAAAGAGGGATGAAAACAAGCTTGTCGACGACTTCTATTTGACGGACACATGGGCTAAAGCATATGCCGAGAGCATACACCCGTGTGGAGACGTCAAGAGCTGGGATTTCCCCGAAGCTATAACTGGATTTTTGTGTGGACCTCCAAGTACTAGGCAAAGCAGTGGGAGACCTCCTAAAAAGAGAAAGAGATCAGTTGAAGAGTTTGGAGTACCGGGTTCAAAATTTCAGAGGCACAAGTGCAGCAGATGTGGCAGAGAAGGACACAACAAGAGTACGTGCAGAACCCCGATATGATGAACATTTGCAGTGGAGAATGTCGGAGAGGAGCACACAAACAGAGAAGCTACATGCATAGTAATTCTTTTTCATAATTCAATTGGATATTGTTTGCAATTGGTTAATATTTTTAAGAACAAACTTTATTTTATTATTCACGACTATACCTGAGTTTTTTCCACCTAGATATTGGATGAGAATCTAGTTATCTTGAGTTGATGAGAATCTGGTTATTATGGGTTGCACAAAAAAAAATTAATTCTATGATCTGTAAGTATTTAGGAAAGCTTTCTGCATATTTAGGATAACCTTCCTAATTAGGAAAGACTTCCTAAATATGTAATAATTTTTCCTAAATATTTACTATGGTTTCCGAATTTAACAACAACAGAATACTCATGCATATGTTTATAAAACTAAAATACTCAAATCTACATTTTGTTGTTTTTAGAACAGAAATACAGTTGTTGGAAATTTACCTTGTACAGAATTGGGTTTTATAAAACATCATTCATACGTTTATAAAACTAAAATATTCAGAGTGACAAGATCATAAAAAAGATCATCCTACATATGTTTTGCAGAGAACCTAGAGATAGCTGAGAAATTAAAATACCAAAATCTGACTAAAAGACATCCAAACAGTTTCATTGAAAATCTAACAAGAACAAAATTAAAATGGTAACAAAATTTAGTTCTTTCTCTAGGAATTATGGAACAAATGGCAAAGGATAGAATGGCCTTACCTTCTCTGATGCCTCCAGGTTCACAATCTGAGTAAGGCTTGGCTTCTGGGTCTGCACGAACCTCTCACAAATAAAGCTGTTTCGCGGTGCAGTCATATCCAATTGGCTAAAAGTGGATTGTAGTAGAGGTATAGATGCCAAAATCCACAAGTGCAGCGCCCAAGGAAATCCATGAATATCATACTTATCCTTGTTCTTCACGTTTTCTTTCAAGTTATTCTTAACAGACTTGAACAATAGCTTGTAAGCGTCTCGTCCCCAAGGATAGTTCATCAATACTTGAATATCTTGCGCTTTCTTGACATTTTCGAATGGGAACTTGTAAATCCGATGTCTCTGTAGTACAATACTCTCAATCAGAAAGAGCATTGCGAGAGAGAACCTCTCATCCGCTGAATTTTGATTCGTCTCGCGGAGCTGGGCTTCCAAATCACTCAGTGAGTGGCCTCCATTCAACATATCCCAGTGGTAGTCTTGATTTTCTGTATCTGGCGCTTGATAATCTCCGCTGCATTTGAGGCCCGTAACCATATGAAATTCTCTAATAGAGAATCTCATCGGCTGTCCTCCAAAGTGAAATCACATCTCGTTTTCCTTCGTTGTCACCAGATTTCTGCTGTGGATACAGTGGACAATCTTGGCAGAAAAAGCTAATCCATCCGTCCTCAAACCCATCTTCATCAAAGGTCCCATAAAAGTGTTCTTTACGCGTATGAACTCCATTGGCGAAAGTATGTCTTTCACAATGCCTATAGAATCAAATGACGTGAACTGATTTATGACGGCAGATCTTGGCTCAGGTATAAGGCCGAATTTTGGCCTAGGCAATGAAATCTTCACAGGGAATGATTCTCCCATTTTTGTACCTACAAAGAACATAGAAATAAAACTGTTACTGTTTATGATTTAGGAAGACCTTCCTAATTATATACAAAACCTTCCTAAAAAGGCTAATAAGGACCAATCTGAACTAATTTGTAGAAACAAGACTTTCTAACCTCAAAACCTATAACTGTAACATCACACTAAATGTAAAAACAAACGAAAATGCAAATATACAACCAAAATCATATACAAAGAATATTTGTTTGTATAGACACAAGTTTGATATCTTTCCATTAACTAAATGCAACATAAGAACTTCGGACTTTAATAGCATAGAGAGATTAGGAAATGAGCAGAACAACAATCATAACAACTAAATTTTGTAAGATAACCATAGAATGAGAGCAGAAAGCAATACAATACCTCGAGAACTCTTTCATTTTGTTTGCCAAACCCGTAATCATATTATATATAAAAGCCAAGTTAGTAATTCTAATAACAAAGCCTCAAAATCCAATTGCATAGTCCAAACAAGACTTGAAAACTAAAACTTTTTAAAGATTCAGAAATAAACATCTCAACATTTAATATCATAAGCAAACTCATCAGTGACTAATATAATCTATGAGCTAAAACTCAAAGTGAAAGCAGTAATATAAAGCTAAATCTAAAGAATCTGGATACAAATCAAGGACTTTCAAAACACTAATCTTATAATACACATGGAAACCAGAATCCTAATCGAAAAATTCATCATCTCCAAGAAGTCTGTTTGACATCTACATAATACACTCACACACCAACAATTTAGATTAGGATTCAATACATATCATTTGACCAGTTTAAGCTTTAAACACAACTAAAAAACTCTATCACTTCGCCCAAACTTCACAACTAAACCCAGATTTCACACTTCAACAAGCTATATAAACAGTGAAAGCTTAATTTCGTACTACACAAATATCCCATTATAATTTCGAAATCAGAGAGAAAAAGAAAGAGAGAGTCGTTATCCCATTATAATTTCGAAATCAGAGAGAAAAAGAAAGAGAGAGTCGGAAACAAAACTTTTTGGAACATATTCGAAAAACCAAAACACTAAATCCGGAAGAATCAGACTCCAACAACAACATAAACCCAAAAAAATTTACAGATTCGGAAATTTTTTGGAAGAGATTCGGAAAATCAAAACTTTAGAAATTGGAAGAGAGCGTTCAAAGAAGACTGAGAGAGATTATACATCCGTAAGAACTCAATGAAATTTGTAGAAGAGACCTGGATTTCCGGCGACGATCTTTGCTTCCGACGACGAGAAATTCCGGCGCCGAGATGAGAACGAAGAGGAGAACGAAATTGAGAAGGAGAATCACGATTTTCAATTTTTGTTTTAACTTTTTTTTTTTTTTTTGTTATTATCACCTTAAATGAAACAAGGTTATTTTAGTCTTTTAGTTTTAAAATAGTGGTAAGATTGGAACATTTAAAAGTGTGTGTTATATTTGAAAACAAAACTTCAATTAGTGGTATTTGTGAGAATTGCCCCAAAAAAAACATATTGCCACGTTGAAAAGTGGCCTTCTCCTTCATTAAAATGTATTGTCATGCAAAATATATCTCTCCCGACTTTGGTTTACCTTTTCTTTTCTTTTGTGTTCCCTATTACTTATTTACGTCTCCTATATATGCTGTGATGTGATATACTCTTAGATGTGTTTTTTGTCGCCTCCAAAATCACATAACGCTGCAAAAGTACTGATCCTCGTCGCTGAAAAACTCAGTGATTGGGCCTTCCATGAAACCGTAGTGTCCAAGCCCATGATTGAAACCATAACCGGGTAGACCCGGAGACCCGACTTTGGTGATTCCTTCTGTATTGTCTTTATTCTTGTTCTTCTTCTCAGGCAAGACCTGGACGGTTTTCTTCAGCTTACTTTTCAGATTCTCTGTTACAGACTTAACGTCCATTGTCCCTGTCACCGTTACCAATTCCTTCTCCTTGTCCATTTTCACTTGATAGACTCCTGTTGACACACACTCATTAATGCTATTAAAAAAGAGACTAAACCAATGATGAAATCAGAGGCCAATATTGAGTTATCTATTCTTTTGGGGAATGAAAAGTCTGACCTTTGGTCTTAGAGATAGTCTTGTGAATCCTCTTGATGCAACCATCACATGAGCAACTCAGCTTCAGTATCACTGTGGTCACAGCAACCTAACAAGAGAACAGATCGATCATAAGTTTCTTTTGTGGTATTAATTGGTTTCATGCTTCTGACACGACGGATTACTTTCATAGCAAGTATTTTGAAAGGCTAAAGTAGTTAATCCATATGAGAACTGACAAGAATCAAGTATTTGTCTTTCTTATCTTTGAATTAGGATTACAATATTCAAGAACCTTAAATATCTTGGAGATTCGTTATAGAGATCTTCTAACTCTCCTATAGCCAAAAGGTCAGAGACCCTTAATTGTTTCTATTTCTCTATTTATACTAGAGACTCTATCAAGCAGCACCTAGAAGATAATGGCTACAGTATATTTTCTACAAAAGGAATGGTAAGAGTACATTTTCTATCGGAAGAAGAGCGTTACTTGAGCCGCAAGTAAGTCTAAGAAAAATATACTTCTTGATACTACAATCTACTAATCATGGTTTAATTAGTTGTGAGAGACACATTTTATGATCAATCGAGTCTCAACGTATGCAATGAATGTATTTCAAGACGAATTAGAGCCTACCATAGTCAGGGTTTGATTATCAGCCTTTGAGTCATTATTTACTTTTGTTTCTTTCTTTGGTTTTGGAGATAACAGCTCGATCTTCTTCTTGCTCTTCTTCTGCAATTTCTCAGTAATCTTCACTGGGTCCATAAATCCAATCAGAGTCAGTTTGTTCGAAACAGGATCAGCTCTCACTGTTTCAACTCCTGATACGGTAAAACAAACAAAAACAGGAGAAAAAGTCAAATGAGTTTTGTGCATCAATTGCAATTTCTTGTCAAGGACTAGCAACAAAACACAAGACCCACAAATCCAGGAAAATTACTAAAGAAATCGGTGGTGAAACAGAGACCCACAAATCCAAAAACACAAGAGATTACAGAATTTGTGAGTTTAAGAGGCAGAAACAGAGGTTGTTTGTATGATTCTGAAATTAGAACCGAGAAGGGGATAAAAGTTAACCGGCGAGGAAGAGACGAAAATCTTCAGGACTATGAGCGAAAGAGAGGGTTTAGGGTTTAATAGAAAATTCGCCATCATCAGATCGTAGGAAACAAAATGGAAAAAAAAGAAATCCCAAACGATTAAGACTGTCGAGTGAAAGGAAAATAACTTCGGAGATTCAGATTCGGCAAAAACGATACAATCGGACGCGACATTGAAGATTTTGGAATACTCGATGGTGCAGAAAACAAAACAAAAAACAGAACAAAAAAAAAAAACAGGATGGATTGTGGAAACCGATTCGATTTCTAGGGTTTCGAGGAAGATTTACCTTCCAAACAACGAGCTAATCTGACGATCCTTGCGATACAGCCATCGCAATGAAAATCAACCTTAAGAACAACGGTGACCGGAGACGTGTTTTGTCCCTTTTTATTCTCCACATCTCCGTCACACTCACAATAACAATCACACACCAGATACTCGATTTTCGTCTCCATCGTCTGCAACACCCAAAAAAAAACTGGATGAAAAAACACGAAACAGAAAAGAAAAACAAAATCCGAGACGCATTCGCTGGGGGAAAAAAACAGAGAGCGAACGAGTGAGAGAGAGAGTAGCAAAACCTGAATCAATCTTCGAGAGATTCGAGTTTTTCTGGAGATTTCTTAAGCTTTTTCAAAAGAGAGCAAAATTAGAAGACGACGAAAACAGAAAATAAAAGAAGCGGCTGCGTGCGTACTGAGAGAGAGTGTGGGAGGTTTTTGGGAATCTTTATGCTCAGAATTGATGAGTCCGTACACTTTTTTGTTACTCCTTTCCTTACTCACAGTTTTTTTTCTTCAAAATTTTATTTAATAATAAAAATTCCATATTGTAAAACTAGCTTTAAATGAAGGATATTCTTTTTTTTTCTCTTTGTCGTCTCTCATAAACCTTTTCTTTGGTTTATTGAAATATATGATCACTTTTCTTTGGTTTATTCAAGTATGATCAAGGTAAAACAAATTTCTAGATTATATCAATTATCAATAATAAAAAAAAAAATTATGGGTAATTCGAAATTTATTTGATAGAAAAATATCAGCACAACTATTTCCGCATAAGAAAATCACAGAAGCGAGTTGTCTTTCCGGAAGTCTGGATGATAAGATTTGACGAATAAATATTCATGATGAGTGATAAATGATTGTATGAATTGAATGCATATTGCAATTTTTTTTGAATATGGATTTGTGAGACGAGATGACCGTACTTACTAAATATTGGTTGAATGTTTAGGTCTTTTGAAGGAAATAAATAGCACGTGAAGATAATCACAATTACCAAGCCTAAAATGCGAGAATAAGATAGTTAACGGGAAAGATGGAGGATCAATAGATTTATAAGTGTTGAGTTTTAGGGTTTTTTAAGTTTTAACTCATTAGTACAAAAACACTTTCGAGTTCATCTCTCTCTTTCCCTTTTATTGGAAAAGAAAAGTTTATCTCATATCCTGTTTTGTCTCTCCAGCCACCGACGCTTCTCGCCAAGGCCGTGAGAGGGCTTTCTTTATCTTTCTTCTTTCTCAGCAATGGAAGATGGTGGAATTTCGATGCCAGATCTGTGGCACTTTGGCTTCGAGAAGCGGCAAAGGATTTCGACCGACGTTTCGAGGACATCGTTGGCCGCATTTTCTCCTCCGGATCTCGGCTCCGCCCTATGCGACATCATTTTTCTCTGGTGACTGCCCCCTTCATTTTCCCGGTGGTGTAGTTTCTCTTTTCTTCTCGGTCGGTGGTGGAGCATAAATTCAGTCCGTCTATGGCTTCTCGGTTGGTTCGGGATGCAGATGTGGTTTTTTTTGCTATCAGATCTTACTCGGGCCGGCGGAGACAAGGCGGGTCTCTGTTTTCCGATGGATTCGGGTTTGCCTTCTCCACAGATACGGATTCGGCTCTTCATTGAGCCGTGAGATCTTTTGCCGCTATAGTCTCCGCCTTACAGCTTGTTTTCTCGGGGTGAAGTTTGATCCGGTGAAGCTGATTGGGTTTTGCGATAAGATGATTTTTGAGCATTACGTTTTTCCTCGCTTTCGGAGGAGGTAGTAAGACTGGTGCGTCGTGGTGTTGCTAGGCTCTATGCTAACCAACATGGGGTAAGGATTTTGGCAGAGTGAGCGTGCGCATCTCGATTTCATTTGGCTAGTGTAGTTCCATTTTAGTATTGGGTCTAGGATTGTTGGATTAGCCTCGTTTCAGTGATGAAGAGGACCATCTTTGAATTCGGCTGTTGACATCTTCTTAGATTGAAGGCACTACCATCGGGCTTCCGGTGAAACAAGTTCCGATTAGCGTAGTTGGCTAGCATAGATCTATCGAATCCCTTATTCCGATTTGGTGTTTTCACGGCTCTCCTTCACCTCAAGCAAACAAGTCTATTATCGTTGTGTTCGGACACTGAATGCTTCACAGTTTAAGCTATCGTTGCAACAAATGAATTTTACTTCCATGTTTTTTATTCTTTTTTTTTCACGAGACCAATTAAATAGGTAAAAATATTTGTATTTCAATTTGTAAAACCTAAAAATTTCATTTTAAATATTATTTACATTGTTAGCCAAAAAAGCAAAAAAAGGTTTTAACTCCATGCTTAGCATCATGCTTCGATTGCTTATATGGAAAACATATCTGCCTGGGTCAATTAGCATTTTCTTGACGATATGGTTGGTAAAATGGTTTTTGATGACCAAGATATTGCTTAATGGATTTTAACAAGAATAAAAATAAAAGATATTGCTTAATGGATGTAATAATTTCATTGTTTTTAATTGGTTATTCAGTTTTTTTTTCTTGTTAATGTGCTTTTTGTTAGTTTGATATACGTGAATTTAGAATATTAACTTGAGTTTTTGACATAAACTATACATATAATAATATATTTTATGAGGTTGTTTCATGATTGTGTAATATGTATAATATATAAAGTTTTTAATATAACTATTACCTCATTTTAAATTGTTTATTCACTTATTTACTAAATGTTCTAGATGGTAACCGTTGATTCACCATCTCACTAGCATATGATATTCTCTTACTATGGATCTTGTATCATACAGCATTTTTTCCACCTGTACCAAATAGTTAGAGGTGGGAATTACTAGCTGCAGTCCGATTCACTTTACAAATTTGGATAATTGAATAATGGTAAAATTGAAAATAAAAGATGTTTTTTTGGAGTTTGTCCATATATATTTTTATTAATGAGGTTTGGTAATTTAAACTTTTGTAATAATTTAAATTTTATTATGCCCCTAATTTGCAGAATCAGAAAATTTTATTTTTAAATAAATTTGTATTACTTTCGAATTTTCCTTAAAACTTTATGCATCTAGGCCTAACATAACACCATGACCAAAGACATTAACATCAATATTTTTCGATTTCACTAAATTGCCGTAGTGATCACCAAGCAAAATCAAAATAACATAATAATAACACAGTTTTAAAAACAGAACACGAAAACCTTCGATTAACATAGACTAGACAAAACATCGATAAAGAATTGGATTGTTAGGAAAAAAAAAAGATCTTCACACGATCACAATTAAAAACCACACAAAACATTCAATAGAAAATGAAAAAAACAAATCAATCAGGATATAAATGTTCGCTCCTTCTTTAGCTCTTCAAGAGTTACAGTGGATTGCAAGGTAAGTAATCTCGCACGTTTTTATTCATCAACCATAAATCTTCACTCTTTGTTCTCAAAAGACCTCCATACACCACACGTTACGTAAATCTCCATCATATTCAATTGCTAAATAATGAAAAATCGTCACAAAAACTAGATATATAGAGAACCATTATCGACAATTCTATTGAATTCTGAAAAAGTAGAATATGAATTCTACAATTTGCAGAAAGTAATCTAACAAATATTCGATTTTCTAAACTACTAGATTCAGTTTGAAGATTTCGAATATTTAGTTTTCTTAATTTTCGGGATTCTAAATTAATTTAGAATTATTTTTCTAAAATTTGAAGAACATGGAGCAGACAGAAGAATATGTATTCTGCTTTTAGTAGAACATAGAGCAAACAGAAGAATATGTATTCCGCAATTAATATAACTAACTTTCGTAGATGGCCTATTCTAAATTTTGTTAACAAATGTTAGACAACCTATTATAACTTTTGTAGAACATAGAGGAAAGTGTAGACGACATATTCTAAAATTGTCTTCTAAAATTCGTAGAACGTAAATGTATTCTACACTTTGTAGAACATGTACAGTGTGTAGATTACATAATCTGAACTTTCTATAACATGTATAAAATGCAGAATGTGTATTCTAAATAAAGCATAACGAATTTTATAAATCCAAAATTTAATCTATCGATTACCAAACAAGAATCGCACATTTCACAAAAGTCTTATTCTTTTCTTTCTCACGTGTTTGACCAAAAAAAAAAAAAAAAAATTAAATTGATTATTTATAATATAAAAAGTAGTTTATGTATAAATAAGAATTTTGAAATAAAGGTGTATATGGAAAAATTGGAAAAAACATATTTTATTTACAATTCTCCCTTGAATAATCTAGATTCGATTAATGAAATTTTAAATTTAAATCAGAACTAGATTTAGTTATCATAAATTTATTGTTCGGATTTATGGATCTGGATGCTATAATTTGTTTTAAAGGAGTTATATATATTTAGTGATTATTTTTTGTAAAATACATATATTAATTGTGTTGGTTTATTATTATAAATTAAATTAAAATTTTGAAAATATTATAGTTTGTACACTTTTTAAAAATAGATTCTAATATACGAAAAATTATACAAATCCATATAGTTCGAATTTGGTATAATAGGTTCCGGATTCGGTATCTAAAATTTTGGGATATCGGATTTGTTTCTACCATTTAGTGCAATGTTAGTTATTATTTAAATATTAATTTTTTGATAAATGTTTAAATATTAATTTTAAGACAAAAAAATAAACAAGTTGTATTGTATTCTTTTTTCGAAAAGAATGTGAAATTTATTCAAATCAAAAGTTTTTGTACATCAAGTGCATCTTTTGTTTAAACCTTGTAAATTGCATATAAGGTTTGATGATTTATGACATTAAAAGGTTTTAATGACTAGATTTTTTTTTAAAAAAACCATCTTTCAATTAAATGTTATTTACTGACATAGTTAAACCAACAAAAACAATAATTATTGACTTTGCATTAAGTTTAATCAAACTCTGACAAAGTTAAAAACTAATTATATATTTATAGCCAAGCTAATAAAAGAGAGAAAAAGTCGAGTGGACAAAGAAAATAGACAACAAGACTCCATTGAAAGATTGAAGAAGAAGAAGAAGAAGTAGAGGAAATCCACTAAAATCTTTAAGACCCATGTCTCTAATCACTCTTCTCTTCTTCTCAATCTTCTCTCTGTTCGAAATCTCCAATTCTACGACCTTGAAACCGCACCCTCTTCCAATTTTGCCTATCCCTTCATCCCAACAGCTCCAATGGCAGCTCGGATCCATGGCCATGTTCCTCCATTTCGGACCCAACACTTTCACAGACTCCGAATGGGGCTCCGGAAAAGCTGACCCAACCGTTTTCAACCCGACCCAACTCAACGCGACTCAATGGGTCCAAGTCGCTGAAGACTACGGCTTCTCTCGCGTCATCCTCACCGCGAAGCATCACGACGGATTCTGCCTCTGGCCCAGCGACTACACTGAATACTCCGTCAAATCGAGTCTCTGGAGAGGCGGAACCGGCGACGTCGTGGCGGAACTAGCCGCTGCGACGGCGGCGGCCGGCATCGGACTTGGTCTTTACCTTTCTCCATGGGATCGTCACGATCGGTCTTACGGGAAGACATTGGAGTACAACGAGTTTTATGTGAGTCAAATGACCGAGTTGCTAACCAAGTAAGCTCCTTTCCTTTCTCTCATATGGGTTTGATTTCCAATTCCAATGTTTTCAAAGATTTATTGTGAATCTTAGATAAGTTTGTTTTAGGTATGGAGATATTAAAGAAGTTTGGTTAGATGGAGCAAAGGGAGAAGGAGAAAAAGACATGGAATATTTCTTCGATACTTGGTTTAGTTTGATCCACCAGCTTCAACCCGGCGCCGTCATATTCTCCGACGCCGGTCCGGACGTCCGGTGGATAGGTGACGAAGCTGGACTAGCTGGCTCCACCTGCTGGTCACTCTTTAACCGAAGCAATGCCAAAATCGGCGATACTGATCCTCTGTGAGTCCCTCTCAAACGTTCAAACATCCATAGATCTCACTCAATTATTAGGGCTTTCAGACAATCATAGCTTTTGTTGGATCTTGCAGGTATTCTCAGGAAGGTGATAGCTTTGGGCAAGACTGGGTACCAGCGGAATGTGATGTATCGATCCGACCGGGCTGGTTTTGGCACGCGTTAGAGTCTCCTAAACCAGCGGTTCAGCTCCTGGATATATACTATAACTCGGTCGGAAGAAACTGCCTCTTCTTGCTCAATGTCCCTCCGAATTCTTCGGGACTGATATCTGAACAAGACATCAAGGTTCTTGAGGAGTTCCGTGAAATGAAAAACTCCATTTTCTCGAACAATCTCGCCCGCAACGCCGTGGTTAACTCGAGCAGCATCCGTGGGGGGCAAAGTTTGCAGTTTGGTCCTAAGAATGTTTTGGAAGAGGGATTAGATAAGTACTGGGCGCCAGAGGAGAACCAGAGGGAATGGGAGTTGTACTTAGAGTTTCAAAATCCGGTTAGTTTCAATGTGTTGGAAGTCCGAGAACCGATCCAAATGGGTCAGAGGGTCGCGTGTTTTCATCTTGAGGTGCTGAATATCGGAAGCGGAAACTGGGAGAGAGTTGTGAACGGCACGACGGTTGGGCACAAGAGGCTTATACGGTTTCCGAGGGTTGAGTCGCGGTCTCTGAAGCTTGTGGTGGACAAAGCGAGGATCGACCCGCTTATATCTTACCTTGGAATCTACATTGATAACTTTTCGGTTTCGAGTAGGAACACATCAAAGACAACAATCACAAGGACACTAAAGGAGGAGCAACAAATACATGATTCAAAGAAATAATCTCTCCGAAGATTGGTCACATAAGTGTCATATCTCTGGATAGATAGCACTACCCTTGTGAATTGTAATGCAAAAAAAATAAAATAAAGACTTTGTATGTTTTCACCTATACAGGATTTTGTTTTCCTTTATTGACATAAATTTGGGGATTTGGGTCTTATTTTGTAACTGTGCCCAAAATGTTTCCGAGAATTTGATGGTGAAAGGAGGAAACTTTGAAAACCAGAGAGAGCCCTAAAAGTAAGAAGAAAATGGAAGCCGATCAAACCGTTCTTTGCTCGTTGCTTACCGTCGACCTCAACGATTATTGCTACAGAGTTTGTTCTCGCTGCGAGAGAGTGCTTCCTGGAGATAACAATGGCGTTGTCTCTTCTTCGTCATCATCTTCGTTATGCAAATTCTGCAAATCAAAACAACCCAAATTGCTCTACCGGATTCTCGTACGAAACCCTTCTTCTTCTTCTTTATTTTTCTGAGTTTTTGTTTTGTTTTTTCTGGTGGAATCTAGATTCGTGATGAGTTGGGGATTTAGATAATCTAGCAAGTTTTCCCAATTTGGGATTCTATCAAATGTCAAGAATGAGTTTTGGTGAATCTGTGGAAACTGAGAAATTGAAAAACTTCAAATTTGTGTTTTTTATTTTTCCTGAATCTGTGTGTTGTGTCAAACTAGCAGATGAGTATAGCAACTGATACATCAGTTAAAACTGTGATCTGCTTTGATAGAGCGGCGACTGTTCTCTTTGGTTGCTCAGCTGATGAGTTCTTCCACTTCACCAAGCTCAATCCTTTAGCCGGTAAAAACAAAAAAACATCAATCACTCAACTAATAAATATTTTGTTAAGTTTTTGACAAGATTACTTAACATGAAGAAGCTAAATCTCTGGACTCTGGTTTAATTTTTGAGATGATTCACTTAAATCTTGTGTCGATTGTAGCCTCTATGGTTAATCAGGTCTTGGATGGAGAAATGCTTAGGATGACGTTGAATCGGCCTCACAACAGAAACGCGCAACACATGAGAGTGACTTCAATTGTTCCACTAAGATCAGGATTTCAACCAGTAATGGTAACACTGAGACAGCTCTGCACAAAGAATGCTTCTTTGGTGGAATCGTTCCAAAACAAACCACAGTTTCTAATGTTGGAGTAAACAGATGGATGTTACAATCACAAGTTGTTTGACATCCTCTTTTTTACACTTGATTCTGATACATCATTGCATTGTTAGGTTCCAAGTGTGTTTTCACAAACTACTTAGCTAATAATTTGCAAATCTGTCCTTAAAGTCAGCTTATGAGGGAGGGAGGGAGGGAGAGGGAGAGGGAGGGAGAGGGAGAGGGAGAGGGAGAGGGAGAGAGAGGGAGAGGTTTTAATAATTTATATTATATAAAAGCTGAAACTACTTGCTTCTAATCCAAATCTATATAATTTGGATGTTCTATAGTTTGTGTTATCCATTCGGTTATTCGACAAAAGAGCAAAATCTATACTTTATGCGTATATGAGTTTCAAGGGATATTGTTAGCCTTAGACCAAAAACATAAAGTGGTATAATTTCAAAAATATTCTACGTATGCAATAGATCTTAAGATGTTATGTCATTTATGAAAATATAAAAGTTTGTGTTTGAATACATGGTTATGTATGTATGTACTATTTGATGCAAGTGGATCTTACTTGGAATAAAATATTTATATGTTCAAGTTGAATGTACTCTGCAACTATTTCTGAGATGCAATATGTAGAGAAAAATATTATAGAGATAAAATTTAATAAGCCATTCACAATGATTTATCAACATTGAATGAAAGGTGAAAATTCAATTGATTTGAGATTTATTTAGACCATAAAAATAAAAATAAATTTGTTTATAAATATAAACGGTATATACTATTAATGAATGAAAATATATAAGTGAAAAATAAATTTTTTTATGTTGTTAATACTAAGTTAAAGATACTGCAAAAGATAAACGATGAGTTGTTTATAGTTTTTGAACAAATTGAGAAGATAAATACATATATATATATATGTGTGTGTGTGTGTGTCAAATTCAAATATTTATTCATATCCAATTATATAAAAAAAATTAATATCCAATTATTTGACTATATTAGAAAGAAAATAAACTAAAAATTATTAAATTTGCACATTAAAAATCCAATAATTTAACAAACATTAAAAACACGCACAAATATATTAACCATTGACATTCATTTTATTTTCAAGATATATACTGGTAGAATTTTTCAAATTGTATATTTGAAAATTTGAAGGATAAAAATTTGTTATGAATGTTTTTCATAGGATGTATATTATTATCATCATCAATATAAAAAAAAATATTTTTAATAAATGTTATTGGTCGCTACTATATAAAAATTAATGCTATTAGTTTCTAAAACTGTCCACATAAGATTTAAAATGACCAATCACAAAAGACCATCTCATTAATATGTGTTAATATGTGTTGGCCACCTCAGCAATTTTACAATTTTTTAAAAAAGATATTAAATAATGAAAAATAAGAAATAGAAATAAAAAAAAAGAAAGAATAAAAAAGAATATAATTCGTGTACCAGAAAAATGGAAATAGCCAAATAAAGAATTGGAAAACGATTGTGTGAAAGTATACATAAAATAGAAATATAGTTTATAGATGATTAACATAATAGTTAGTTACGTTCATACATAAGATGTAGCTATTCTTTTGTTTTACGTTTTTACTGTATATTTTACATTGCTGAGATACTTAATTAATATGCAATTGAGGTTATAATTAGTGATTACCCAACAATCCAAAACTAAGCAGGATAACCAGCAACACGCAGGTTCAAGAGTCAGTTGAGAGGTAAACTCGTCGGCATTCTTCTTCTTATTCAAAGAGGAGACTCAATCTCTAGAATTTCAAAATTGATGTGTGATTGATTTTGTTTTGGATACCAATGATGGGAAACGAAACGATGCAAAACAACACAAGCGGCGAGAATGGCAGCGAAGAAAAATATGATTAAATGGTATGCAATTTCGAAGATTTTAAATTCTATAAGTTTACAGTGGTTCAAGATCACATCGTCGATCAATCTTCTTCGTTTAGTTACTTGTGTTTGCCAAGTATATGGAGTGTTTTTAAATACATGTTTTTGGTCATTCACTTAATGTTGTAATTTACTCACTTTCTCTTTCATTTAATATTAGATTGAATGGGAAAGATGAACCCAAAAACGAGGAAGATTAGTCCGTGATTTAAAAAGTATGTAATTTTTGTCTCATGGATAACATGTTCTTTATTTTATAGATTTTTATGTTTTAAAAAAAAAAATAGAGATGTAGAACTAAAAGGAAGTCGAATCTGTGGTGCATGTAAAATCGTCTGTCTTAAATTTGTGTGCTGCATGGCGCATGGAAAGTTTTCATCGTGAAATCGTTTGTGTAATTGTTCATTGTGATCGCATGTGATGCATATAATTAGATTCGACCGATTAATCATAATTTGTAATACGATAGAATTAAATATCTCTAATGATGATGTACGGAAGACAGAAAATGACTCTTATGTCCTAACAGAGTAATACTCACCAATTATTATTTTCTTAATAATTGTTTATGGACTTTATGATTTTGCAAGAGAACAAAGTTCACTTAATAATTATTACTCAAATCACACAAAATCTAGATGGTTTATAATTTTGGTTTAACTTTAAGTGATTTCTAACCGGCCATACAAAAATATTAGTTTAGAGACGTTCAAGAAAAATCATAATTGTTTTGTGAAAAATAACAAATTTCGTCCATTATTCGTAGACAAACTATAATTTGAACTATTATTTGAAGTAAGACAAAAGTCTATTAATTCTGTTTGATTATATAATAAGCTTACATCACAATTGTTGTCTTTTTTCCAATTTCGGGAATATGCTATAAAAAATAAAAAACTCATAGTAGTTAATTAGAAGCAGAATAATATCGCAATTGAAATCGATAATATTTAAATATAACTTTTTATCTAATAAAAATCATATAGAGTTATTATAGATATCCGCGTGTAGCGCGGATTCAAACCTAGTGTTGCTATTAGAAAATAGCAAAATGGTTACGTACGGGTGCACATTTAATATGTTATCTTACTAATTGTAGTTTATAAAATATATTTATTTAATATTTTCTTAAATAGATGGTACTAATATATGTATAAGACCATCTCCAATGGTTGTTTCTATTTTTTACTCTAAATTTTATTTTGTAACGGCAAAAATATGTATTTTGGAGTTTTTATCTTTAATTTTTGGATACTAATTATGTATTTTAATGGGAAAATGACTAAAAAACATATTTTTTTTAAACTGTTCATTTAATACCTAAAATTTTTCAGAAATTATTTTATTCCTCTAAAAACATAAAACTCCACAAATAAATACCAAACTTTTTTAAAAGTGTTCGTTTTGGATCTCAAATGTTATTTCCGTCAAATTGTCAAAACATCGTTTTTAATCCGTTAACGGAAAATGACGTGGCATATGTAATTGACGAAATTGAATAAAACTGACCTGTTTCACTTAACTGAATCTACCATAAACCAAGATGACTTATAATTAAGTATTTGGGTGATAAATCATAAGAGATAAATATCGTTATCTTCTTGTCTTATTTTGATTTAGGGAATTAAAAGGAAACCTAGGTATCAATAACAGAGGCATGTAAATGAAAAAAAGTCTGTTCACTGCGAGGGTGATCGAATGCTCCATATGACCAATACTTATAAACTTATCAAACTTATGAGAATCGGAATGACAATACACATTCCAATGAAAACGGATAACACATTTCGATAAATAGAGTGCTTAAATTTATATTCCATGAGTCGTTTTTTCAATGCTTCCTACTCAAAGATTTTCAAATGCAGCTGTTCATTAACCTTCTCCGGCTCTCTATTTCTAGCATATCCTCTGAAGTTCGTCTCGTGTTTCTATCATTGTTGTTTTTTGCCATCCATAAATATAACCAATATATTTTGACCTAAAAATCCATATGATATTCCTCCAAAGTAAATTTGAGGAGCCGATAAAGAGACGGTTTCTCCACGTTACTCACAGTGTTTTCAGACTTAAAAGCATGTTTCCGTTTTTTTCAATCTCTTACATTTTATCCGGTCATAATGATAAAGCAGACGTTTACGCTGCTTCTCGCTCTTTAGAGTTTATGTATGTAAACTCTGTTTCACCTATTTGGTTAACCAAATTTTTTTGTTTAATTGAAATTCATAAGTTCACAAAAAAGTTTGCTATTTATTTGTGAAGTTTTCAGTTTTTCGAGGGATAAATCGATTTCTAAAAAATCTTGGTATTAAACGAACACTTTTAAAAAAATTTGGTATTTATTTGTAAAGTTTTATGTTTTTGTAGGAATAAAATGATTTCTGAAAAAATTTAGGTATTAAATGAACACTTTTAAAAAGCAGAGATTTTTTTTAGTCATTTTTCTTGTTTTTATTTATAATTTGTTATGTTATTGTATTTTCTAATTAAATATGTGTTATTATTGCATTCTCAATTTTTAATTAGTTCGAAAATAGTTTCTGTTAGGGAAAATGACTAAAAAACCTCTACTTTTTAAATGTATTTATTTAATACCTAAACTTTTTCAAGAATCATTTTATTCCCCTAAAAACATAAAATTCCACAAATAAATACCAAACTTTTTTAAAAGTGGTCATTTAATACCCAAATTTTTTAGAAATCGTTTTATTCCTCTAAAACAGAAAACTCCACAAATAAATACCATTTTTTTTTCAATTTATGAATTTCAATTAAACAAAAAAGTTTGGTTAACCAAACAGGTGAAACAGAGTTTACATACATAAACTCTAAAGAGTGAAACAGAGCTACTCTCTCAAATTAAGAGATCAATGCAGTACTTAGGGGTCGAATCCACAAGGACTCAAGAACCTCACGATAGACTTTTTCGTTTCGAATTCAGCTAAGCGAGTATGAAATAAATTAAATAACAATGCAAATAAAATGGTTGTTTATCAGATGGGAAAAGCGCCAGGTCCATGGAATTTCTCAAGAAATCAAGTAATGAAGATCAATTAACTGGTTAAGATCGAATTACGAACAAGTTCCAGAACTCAAATCACTAATGTAAAATAAACCAACTTTCGTTGCGAGAATTAACTATGTTTAAAACTTAAGAAACCAAATTTCTTTGCGAATCCTAAATTCTAAACAAGCATTAAGCGCAGGTTCGATTTGTTCACAAATTATCTAATCCAAATTTCTTTGCAATTATCTAATTTGCTCACTCTAGGTTTTAATCAAATTATAAATCATACTGTCGTGCCAATTTAACAACCTAAGATCGAGATTCTAAGTGATCAATCTAGAACTAGCTTTAAGAGCAACCTAGGTGAAGAACTATCAAGTTTGAATCCTAACCAATAAATCAATATATCATTCCATTAAATCCCTAATGAGAATCCCTAAACCTAACAAGGGATCTACTCACATATATCAATTGAAATCAAAGACATGAATAAGATAGATATCATATAAATCAGAAAAGAGAAATAGAAACAGGGGTTCAAAATCTTCTCTCAAAGTAATCAAAGTATCAGATCAGCCCCAAGCTCTAAATCTCTCCAAGTTCTTTAAAGCCAAGAGGAAAATCAATCAAAAGTGTCTCCAAGTAAACGTGCCTCTCTCAAACCCTAAAATATAGTCTAAAACACGAGCTGGATCCTTCTGCAAATACATGAAACTTCAGGGCAAAGTTGCAAATCTCTAAAAAGTTTGGTTTTCACGTGGAGTATAAAATCGGGCTGTGTCGACCGATGCACATGGCTGTGTTGGTCGATGCACATGGCTGTGTTGGTCGATGCACATGACTGTGTTGGTCGACACAGCTGAATTTGAAAAACACCAACTTCGACTTTTCAGCTACAATGCTCCATAATTGCTCCATAATGTCCAAATGATCCCAAATTGTGTGTAGACCTGTAAAAGACTCGAAAAGGACTCGAAAGACACATAAAAACTCGATTATATACATATATCATGGCTTTAAAACCCATAAAAACCATGATATATCAACTCCCCCAGATTTAGCTTTTGCTTGCCCTCAAGCAAACAGAGAACTGAGTAAAAGGAAGAAGTTTGAAAACTCGGAAACTCACCTTCTTTCAGAGCATCTTATTGACCAATCACCATGTAATCCACATGCAACAAAAACCAATCCAAATCGAACCACCATGTACTTCACCGTAGACATTCACAGCTTTCTCGATTTAACCCACAATTTCGCAACATAGTCCATAAGCCCTTCATCGATGGGTCTCATCTCTGATTTCAATGCCAAGAACTTTCTAGACTCATTCCCGTACAATACTATGACAAAGCAACCATACAACACTTGGTACTCTTTCTCTCCCCCAGACTTATTATTTTCTCATTCACGTTTTCTTTCTTTTCTTTTTTTTTGAATAATTCAAAGGTGTAGGCGAATAATGGCATAACGGGAAATTTTCCTAACCTCGCTTCCAACCTTTGCGTGATCATCTCTTTCAAAGTAAAATAATGGGGTCATGGGAAATTTTCCTACCCCTTTACTCAAAAGAAAATCCTCTCATCTTTATATATTTATTACTTAGAACAAGGGAGAGGAGTACCATTTACTTTTACACAGGTTGTCTTTTGTCGAGTGTGAACGAGGAGTCAAGCTCTATGAACACCATCAGATCGATGAGGTAAAAGGAGCAATCAGAAATTAGCTCAGGCTTTAGTGGGTTTCTGTTGGAAATATGGGAGTCTCAAGTCAACTGGTAGCCTTTGATTTTTTCATTAGTCGGATCAGAACTGATTCTGCAACAATGGTCACTTAGATGAAATAATCAACACAACAAATCAAGAGAAAAATCATAGTTTTCAACAAATTTTTGACTCAATAAAACGACAAACTGACTCTAAGAAAATAAAAGATGTTGTCAGTAACCACCTCCCCCAGACTTGAACAACACTGTCCCCAGTGTTATTGAAGTATAGGTTCGGTTAAAAATGATAAGAAATTGAGAAAATAAAAAAAGGACAGGAATCTTACCTGTGGCCGTCCGTGTCGACCGACACATGCGTGTGTGTCAACCGACACACCCAGAATTTTCAGCTGTATCGGTTTGAGCGTGTCGACCGATACAGGCAAGTGTGTTGGTTGACACAGAGACTAATCGACAACAAATTTCCTAATTTTTTTGTACATGAAACAAAACACCAAAATCCAAAATAGAAAGAAAAAAAGACTCTGAAATTCATATTTACAGACTTACCGATGGGTTGCCTCCCACTAAGCGCTTGTTTTAAGTCACGAGCTTGACTTGGATGCCATTTAGGCATGAGGTGGATCTGCGAGGGGCACTGTGTCTCCCTCATCCCTTGAGAACCTTGCATGTGATGACTTTGGATGGTCCTCCTTTGCAGCTAGTATTCCTCCTCCAGACTTCCAAGGAACAACACCAGGAAAGAGTTTCATAGTATTCTGCAGCATCTCTTGGACAACTACCTCTCCTCTCTCCCTCAACTCTAAGGGGATGATAATTCTGAACTTGGAGAAAGGTTTTGAGCTCCCTTTGCATCTCACTTTGGGGTTAGTTAGGTCTCCATCACATCTCAAAGAGATTAGAGTCGAATGTGGAGCACACGGGATCTTTTTGCACTTGGAATTTGTTGGTTTGTTGACTTCATGATGTGCAAGGGAGGGAGTCATCTTGAGGACGTTTTAGACCTTCTTCGTGTCATCTCTAGGATCTAAACTCAGCTTCTCTCCATCATTGACAGTCAAACAAGAAGTCACTTTGACATGAACTGCAGGGTAGAAGACATTCTTGTTGACCTTGGAGAAAGAGATTCGCTGATTAGAATAATCCACAATCGCACCCACAGTTGCAAGGAAGGATGCACCAATAATTAATGGCTTATTGTTGTCGTTCTTCATCTCCATAATGTGAAAATCCGCAGGAACAAGACAATCTCCTACTTGAAGCATCAGGTCATGAATGAAGCCTTTTGGAGTTGTAGAATAAGCGTCTGCAAGCTCGATAGATACATTTGGAGGTTGTAGATCCAAAATTCCTAGCTTCTTTGCAACAGCCTGGGACATGACATTCACATTAGCTCCTGTGTCACAGAGAGAATCCTTTAATTCCATGCCTTTGATTGAGTATGGAACAACAAACTTTCCTAGATTCACTAACTTAGGTAGCTTCCTCAATGATGGTTAAGAATGTTTCCCTTTTGCCTCTGGTGCTTTGTCACTATCATGGTTAATAGCCAATGGGTATGGTACCTTAGGCTTGTAGACTCGTTCCATTGAAATTTCCGGCTTCTCAGAAATTGGTGTCGCAGCTGGCTCCTTGTGTCGACCGACACCAAGGGTTGTGTCGACCGACACATGGACCTCAGTTCTGTCCTTAGTCGAGAATCCAGATGCATCAATTTTCTGTGGGTGCTTGTGTCGACCGACACAGGGAAGTGCGTCGGTCGACACGGACGATTTTGGCATGTCTTCAGAAGGTGTCGACCGACACTCCTCCTTGGTGTCGTCCGAGCTCGATTTTGGTTCATATGGGCTCGATTTTGGCATGTCTTTCAGGTGTGTCGACCGACACACTCCAGTGGTGTCGACCGACACAGGCAAAATTTCTGCAAAATCTTCTTCAAGCAAAACGAATTCTTCTTTAATTTCTTCTAACTCCACGAGTTTATCAACACTTAGACCCTTTTTTAGCACTGGATTAAGCTCCTTACCACTTCTCAACATGATGGCATTGCAATGGTACTTCGGATTAGTGTCTATCCTTCCAGGAAGGACTCTATCTTGTCTTCTCACAGATTCAGCAGTCTGCGCAACTTGAGTATCTAGTTTCTTGACATGAGTGCTCAAAGCTTCGAACTTACCATTCAAATCAGTGTACATGGCATCAATCTTCCCATTAAAGTCAACTGTGATCTTCTGCTGTCCCTCTAGTATCTGCTCAAGCATAGATTTCATCTCACTTTGCTCAGTTGGTGCAGGAGGTGTTTGGTAAGATGAAGATCCATAAGTCATGCTGAAATTATTGTTGCTCTGGAAAGGCTTCTGATTCTGAGGCTTAGAGTCATACCCAAACGAGTTCTGATTACCCGTAAAGTTACTCCTCTGACTGTAGCCATTGTAACCACCTATGTAGTTGACATCCTCTTGAATTCCTTCTTCGGGCTCGAAAGTCTCAACCTCTGCAGCAAACTTAACTGACTTCTTGTTCACCAAGATGTTGTGAACTGAATCCAACTTGTTCTTCAACTCAGCAATCTGTTTTCCATCAATGTTTCCAGCTTGCTTCTGCCTCTCGAAATCAGCATTCTTGGTGCTATTGCTAGACGCCAAGTTATCAATCAACACATAAGCTTCTTCGGGGGACCTCGTGTTGAAGTTCCCATTACTCGCAGAGTCAAGAGCCATCTGATATCTCCAATCCACGCCTCTGAAGAAAATACCCAGCAACTGAACCTCATTGAAACCGCGATGCGGACAATCTCGTTGGTAAGCTCTGAATCGCACCCATGCAGCCTTGAATGCTTCAGTCGGTCTCTGCGTGAACTGAGAGATGTTATTCCTTAGATCCTCTGATCTCGCATCATCATAGAAGTTATGCAAAAATGCCTTCTTGGTATCTTCCTAATTGGTGAGAGACCCTGTTGGTAACTGCTTCAACCAATAAGCTGCTTCACCACTAAGAGAGTGTGGGAAAAGCTTACAAAAGAGATAGTCATAACTGACTCCATTGTGCTTCATGCTAGTCACCAAGTCCTCGAACCTCTCAATATGGTCCATAGGATGTTCATGAGCCAATCCATAGAAAGGATGCTGACCAACCAGCGTGTAGTAGGACGGTTTCAACTCAAAATCGTTCCTAGCAAAGCTAGGAAGTCTGATCGCAGACCTATTCGCATAAAACTCATCAGGTCTATTGTAATCCCCAAGCGTCCTTACTCTCCCAGCTTGCGCACGTACCTGCGCGTTCTCAATAACAACTGGCACGATGGGGTTTCCATCCTCATCCAATCTCTGGCCTTGCTCGTTGCAAACATGACCCTCTTGGTCCCTGAGAACACCAGCTTCGTCCTGACGTAAAATCATAGGATTAACCATCTCCACTGGCTTCTTTGCTTTTCTGTTCGCTTGTTCTAACTTCGCAAGCTCCTAATTTGGAAGAAACAAAAGCTGACTGTCCTTGTTGCTCCTGGTAACACGACTAGGCATACACCTGAAACACACAGGACAAAAAGATAGAACGAATGTGAGTAAAACTTAAAATAAAACTTAGTCTAGATTCTACACTTAAATCTATCGGAAACTCAAAAAAGTCCCCGGCAACGGCGCCAAAATTTGATATGCTCAAATTAAATCCCTAGAGCTACTCTCTCAAATTAAGAGATCAATGCAGTACTTAGGGGTCGAATCCACAAGGACTCAAGAACCTCACGATAGACTTTTTCGTTTCGAATTCAGCTAAGCGAATATGAAATAAATTAAATAACAATGCAAATAAAACTGTTGTTTATCAGATGAGGAAAGCGTCAGGTCCAGGGAATTTCTCAGGAAATCAAATAATGAAGATCAATTAACTGGTTAAGATCGAATTACGAACAAGTTTCAGAACTCAAATCACTAATGTAAAATAAACCAACTTTCGTTGCGAGAATTAACTATGTTTAAAACTTAAGAAATCAAATTTCTTTGCGAATCCTAAATTCTAAAAAAGCATTAAGCGCAGGTTCGATTTGTTCACAAATTATCTAATCCAAATTTCTTTGCAATTATCTAATTTGCTCACTCTAGGTTTTAATCAGATTATAAATCACACTGTCGTGCCAATTTAACAACCTAAGATCGAGATTCTAGGTGATCAATCTAGAACTAGCTTTAAGAGCAACCTAGGTGAAGAACTATCAAGTTTGAATCCTAACCAATAAATCAATATATCATTCCATGAAATCCCTAATGAGAATCCTTAAACCTAACAAGGGATCTACTCACACATATCAATTGAAATGAAAGACATGAATAAGATAGATATCATATAAATCAGAAAAGAGAAATAGAAACAGGGGTTCAAAATCTTTTCTCAAAGTAATCAAAGTATCAGATCAGCCCCAAGCTCTAAATCTCTCCAAGTTCTTTAAAGCCAAGAGGAAAATCAATCAAAAGTGTCTCCAAGTAAACGTGCCTCTCTCAAACTCAAAAACCCTAAAATATAGTCTAAAACACGAGCTGAGTTCTTCTGCAAATACATGAAACTTCAGGGCAAAGTTGCAAATCTCCAAAAAGTTTGGTTTTCACGTGGAGTATAAAATCGGGCTGTGTCGACCGATGCACATGGCTGTGTTGGTCGATGCACATGGCTGTGTTGGTCGATGCACATGACTGTGTTGGTCGACACAGCTGAACTTGAAAAACACCAACTTCGACTTTTCAGCTACAATGCTCCATAATTGCTCCATAATGTCCAAATGATCCCAAATTGTGTGTAAACCTGTAAAAGACTCGAAAAGGACTCGAAAAACACATAAAAAACTCGATTATATACATATATTATGGCTTTAAAATCCATAAAAACCATGATATATCAAAGAGATTGAGAATAAACAAAATAGGCTTTTGAGCCTGAAAATACTGAGAGTAACGTGGAGAAATCTTCTCTTTATCAGCTCCTCAAGTATACTTTTGAGGAATATCATATGGATTTTTATGTGGAAATATATTGGTTATGTTTATGGATGGCAAAAAGCAACCATGATAGAAGCACGAGACGAGCTTCAGAGGATATACTAGAAATAGAGAGCTGGAGAATGTTAGTAAACAGCTGCGTTTGAATATCTTTGAGTATAAAGCATTGGAAAAATGACTTAGGAAATGTAAGTCTAAGCACTCTTTTTATCGCAATTTGTTATTCGTTTTTATTGGAATGCGTATTGTCATTCTGATTCCCATAAGTTTGATAAATTAATAAGTATTAGTCATATGGAGCATTCGATCACCCTCGCAGAGAACACTCTTTTTCTCCATTACATGCCTCTGTTACTGATACCTAGGTTTCTTTTTTATTCCCAAAATCAAAATGAGACAAGAAGAGAACGATATTTATCTCTTCTGATTTATCACACAAATGTTTAATTATAAGTCATCATGGTTTATGGTAAATTTAGTTAATTGAAACGGATCAGTTTTATTGAACTTCGTCAATTGCATATGCCATATCATCTTCCGTTAATAGACTAAAAACGATCTTTTAACAGTTTGACGGAAATAACATATGGGGTCTAAAACGAACACTTATAAAAAAAAATTGGTATTTATTTGTGGAGTTTTATGTTTTTAAAGAAATAAAATGATTTCTGAAAAAATTTAGGTATTAAATGAACACTTTTAAAAAGTAGAGATTTTTTTTAGTCATTTTTCCTTTTTGTTAACATGATTTTATTTAAACATATAATTTTGTTTAGGTATAAAATGAAAACATGTCAAAATTGAGGGATCACATGTAAATAAAAAAGTTCTACTCTGAAAATAGAGAAATATACCGTGTTCCTCCAAATATAGAGATATACTATTCATTTCTTTATTTTCAGAGTGGGATATAGAGTACCATTAAAGATGATTTTACTCTAAAAATAGAGTTTAGAAGCAAGAATAGAATACCATCGGAGATATCAATTCATTTGATCAATTAGATGTATACATAGAAATATAGCATAATACGAAAAAATCACATGTAGTGTAGATGACATGAAAAATATACAAAATGATCGAAATTTTTGTTTGTTTAACCGCCTTTGTAAAACTTAGAAAAGGAGCCTTCTCTCTCTCTTCTCTCTCTCGTATCCTTAAGAGAGAGAAAATGTGTCTTCTTCTTTGTTTTGTTCGCTGGACATCTCCAGTGACTGTTTTTTTAGTTTGTGTTAACTTTCAGTTGGATAATAAATTCCGATTATATTCGGATTCTCTCTCCGGCGAATCCGGATTTTGTTCTTATAATAATCCCTTTCACTTCTATCTTAGATCCCGTTTGGGGCTTTTGATCGGAATCTTCTTTCACTAGTTTGCCCAGAGCGCTTTCTAGAGAGTCAATATTTACTCATCCTTGTGGAGCCGTTATTACGGCATAGGAGTATAGTTTCTCCGATCGAAGGAAGGATGGTGTTGATGGATTTCTTCGGCCAACTTGGAAAAGATTCAACAGCATTGGCATTTTTCTCGAGAGAAGGGCGGTCCGACAAAGGATCTTTCTCCGGTTGTTTCAAGTTTTTCCTGATTTTCTTCTCTGGTGGTCTATGGATTTCCCGATCAACTAGCCGCGACTAAAGGTGGGAGGGTTTCAGAATCGCGCAGTGTGGTACATGATATTTGCAATTTGGATGAAGCTTCACGGTGAAACTTCATGGCCAGGATAGATTTTCTAAGCATGCCGGCGGTGGATGTCTCCGGTGGTGAGATTCATGCCGAAGTGGTGGTATCGAAGCGGTGAAGTTTGAGTCAAATGCTATATTGCCCCAAATGTTACAAAAATAATCTAACTACTCCTCTTAAATCTAACTACCCTTTCCTTTTTAAAAACCATTTTCTCTCCACTCTACCCCTCCTTATTTTATTATATTTTATTCAACCCCTAATTAAATATTCCACCAACCAATTAATTAATATCTCAATAACCAAATAATAAATAAAAACACCCACCAATAAACCTTACCAACATGGACTCTTCTTCTTCTTCTCCAACGAAACCGAACGCCATCGACGTCCTCTTCTCTCCTTCCTCAGACCAAACATAGGCTTGAAACTGGGAAATTAAGGTTAGATATTTTCGTTTTAAGCTATTTTCGTGTTCAGGGTTAGATTATGTTAGATTAGGTTGTAAAAACCAATTTTCTTAGAGGTTTTATCTCAATATGAAGATTTTTTTGTAGATTTTAAATTTTTTTCTTTTTGGTTTTTTAGTTATTGAACTTGTTTTCTTAGTCTATTAGGGTGATGTATGATTATAGTGGTAAAATATCAGATGAATGGTTGTGAATCGCACTAAACCGAAGGTAAATCGAAACTGCAGGGGTATAACTAAGACAATTGGTACTAGTAAGACGTATATCTGTTACTAAGACAACTGGTACTAATGAGACTCACTGGTATTACTGGGATAACTAGTAATACTGAGAAAGCTAGTATTGCTGGAACAACTGGTATTACTAAAACATCACTATATACAAACGATATTTGTTATTCTTTTCCAGGGGACAATGAATAAAACCCGTTGCACAGTTATATGTTTTGATTATGGAGGATGTTATTCAAGGGAAGGTGATTAGATAACATTTCTTGCTATTCTGCAGAAATTGACTTTTTTGCAGCCCCTTGAAGTCAGCAAATTAATCCGGTTCAGTCTGGTTCGGTATAGAGAGAGGAAGATAGAATTATTGACTCTGGTTCACTTGAGCCTCTAATGATATCTGTAGTTAATTACATAACCAAGACATTGTTTAGAACCATTGCAGAACATGTAAAGCATTTTTTAACTATTTTGCAAATGAACAAAATAGAGTCCCAGGAAGTAGATAGCAGCTTAAGATCTTTCTTCTTCTTGAAATAAAATATGATTAGTTATGTTTTAAGCAGATCACTTGTGTAACAATCAATGTGGATTTAGTTTTGATCTAGAGGAAACCAATGAAACGTTATCTTCCCAGAAACTTCTTAGCTTTGATAAACTTGTTGACGTACATTGAACATAAACAAAGTTACTTCTCCAGAGAAATAGAAGAAACAAACTTGACAAAGAAATGTGCTTCTGGATTGAATAATAAATTGAGTCAAATGAATTGAATAATTTGGGGTAAAAGAAAACAAGCTCAAGAGTAGAGAAAGACACAGTATGTTCAAAAGAGAAGATATTCAACAAGTGAATATATAAGAGACATTTAGAATTAGCCAAAACATCGAATTCAACAGAACTGATTCGGATTTACTCTCATTTTTTCGTCTTCAAAAGTTGCCGAAACTTGCGAAGTTACCACCCAGATTTCGGAAAAGCTAAACTTATGAAGAATTTTGTTTGCTCTTCCAATTACTTCCTGCAACCAAACGAGATGACATGAGCAAATACATTAGCAGAAACCATAAGAGCATAGCTTAGAAACGCACCATGAGACAGGAACATAAACGAAAGCAGGTCTGATTTTTGGACGAAAGCAGGTCTGATCTTCAACGCCATCGCCGCTCATAGAATTTTCTAGCAACGAGTACATAGCCGGTAAATCGAAAGCCGACAACGCCATCAGAAGCAGCTCCTTTGTCCTCCCAACACAAAAACCACAAAGGACAAACCTGTAACCAGATCCGACGAAATCCTTGATCTAATAAACCAAGGTCGCGTCGACGATGAACCCTAGGGGTTTGGACAGCGAACAGAGATGATGAAAATAAAATCTCATGGTGGAAAAAGGCAAAGCTAGAAGAGAACATAGAGAGAAGAAGAAGAAGATCGTCGGTCGAGGAAGAGGAAAAAAAAAGTGAGGTGTTTTTATTTTTTTAGGATCCATATTTCTGGATCTTTTCATTGGGTCCGAATTTGGGTTCGGATCTATAGTTGGATCGTTAAGGTCTTTACTCATATTTTCATTTAAGTAAAAAATCAAAAAAAAATTAATTTTTAAAAGGAAGCCATTTCAGATTGGATGATTGTCTGTAATACTTTTGCTGGGTCAAAGAGATCCTCAAACACTCTTCTTATAACTTGAATTTCCTTTTTATTTATTTTTAGATACAAAAATGTGGAGATTACAATTTTGCCAGGGAAAATGACATAAATTACCGATCCAACCACTTAATATCCACCCGATTCGTGATCTACTCGGATCCAATCCGAGTCAAATTCAGATAAAATTAAAAAAAAAGAGGACAACTCTTATTTTCTATCGTTAAAACCAGACCTCCATTCGAAACTTCTTCTTCTTCAGTGAATTTCGTGTTTAGGACTTTATCCAAACAATGATTCATGTCCTTGATGAGCTCTTCAATGGTCTTATGCCACTGCTTATCATATTCATTAGCCACAACCCAGTTCATGAATCATCGTCATCATCTCTTCATCACAAGCCTTGTCACTCGCTTTCGTTGCTGGGTAAGAGAAGAAAGGGGCTTTGGAGATTTGTTCCCAGTGCGCAGAAGAAAATTGGGGATATTTGATTAATCTTTCCCATTACATAGACAAGAGGATTCGATTCGAGCTCTTCGCATAATTTCGAAATTTGATTCTCGTGAAGAACACTGATTCTCTTTTGGAATCTCCGACGATTTTGAAGAAATTCGAAAGATATGGAAGCGAAAACTGACAGATCTACGCCGGCTCCTCTGCCTTCAACACGACGGCTGAGTGAGAGACGCCAGTTCGAGATCCATGACTCCGGTTACTTCTTCATCGCCTTCTTCTTCCTCCGCCGGAGATCTCCACTTTTTGACTTTGAATTCTCCAAAGCACAATCACCATCAACAATACCAGATTCAACGCTCTATTTCAGCTCAGAAATCTAATGCTCATATTAGTTGCCAATACTTTCTTGTAGAACACATTCTAATGTCTTTAACAATTTTGTACCTTCTCCTTTTAATCGAACTTTGAGCTCACAATTTTAATGGTGCTTAGTTTTTCCTTTTAGACGATGCTTTGGAGCAATGGTCTGCAAACAATCCAAGCTTTGTTGTCGCCAACAATCCAAGCTTTGTCCAATGCTTCACTACGGTTGCATATTGGATGATGCGTTTAGATAAGGTTCTTAGTTTAATAGAGGATAAAAAAGTTTATTACTTTAGGTGAATCGTCTGTGAATGATTAGATCATCGAAAGGTTAGGGGATCACCGTCGAGCCGGAGCTAGCAAACCACCATTGTGGCTACGTCTGCTAGTGATGATGAAAAATGTGAGGTTCTCGTGGTTCGGGATCGGATGTGGTTCATGAAATTTTTGTTTAATAAAATGATATTGTTTGTGAGAACTTTGATGTTTGTGTCTTTTGTTGCGTGTGATGTATGATGGAATTATTTTGTTATGTACAATTGGATTATTTAAGTAAAACTAGGTTTATTAGGGACAACAAAGTATTTTATGTACAACTGGGTTTATTAGGGACGACTAAGTATTTATGTACAACTAGGTTTATTAGGAACAACAAAGTACAACATAGTTTATTAGGGACGACTAAGTATTTATGTACAACTGAGTTGTTTAGAGACAACTAAATATTTATGTCGCCGTCACCACCGGAGAGTTTGTGTAAAAAAATATATAAAAAACACGTGTTAATAAAAAGGCACAGTCAGCGCTGTTATTATTGGTTCTATTTAATACATGCAACCGCCAAAATTGACACATGTCAATTATATGAATTAAAATTCATGAATTTTTCACATAGTTTTCTCTGGTTTTTGGGTTGTACACAAAATCAAACAGTTCTACTTTTCAGGGTTTTAACTTTTTACTAGTTTTACGATTACCAAGTTAAATTTTTTAAGTTGTACACAGAAGATTTCGTAATTCTTGCATTGCCCATGTTTTTCGGGTTGTAATATGTGTAGAAACACACTGTATGCATATTTCGCATCATAAGGTGGTTAGTATTAACAAAGTCATCATAAAAGTATAAGGTGTTTTATGTGAAAAATATAATATGGTAAATACCATTATCAAATATATTTATGTTATATAACAAATATATCTATAACATGTATTTTATGTTTATTAGTTGCGTTTGAAACGTAATGTATCTTCTTAAAATAAAAAGTGGATATTTTGTAAAAAATTATGAGGTTTTCATATAGTTATCCCTAGTATTCTGGTTGTACGCATATATAAACAATTCTACTTCGGAGGATTTTAATTTGAAATTAGTTTTACCATTGTGAAAATTATTTTTTTTTGGTTGTACAAATTATATTAGGTAACTGAATTCAATTCCCAAGTTTTTTATGCAATTAATATGTGTCTTTGATTTCTACAGTAGACAACAATATGCATTGTGTCTTAAGGTATATGTAGATTTTTGAAAACAAGTATAGATTTTTATTAGACATTTTGTTTTGCATCTTCACCGTCATTGCTTTTCTTCTCAATTATCAATCATTTGACATTTTCCTCTTTAATAATATAAAAAACCAATCAAGCCACATTCTTTTTTAACCTCTATCTCTTTTCATGGAATTCAATCTGCTGTCTTGATTAAGACGGGTGTTCTAATGTCATTTCAAGGGAAAAAGTAATATATCACAAAGATTCGAAAGCAGTGTAAGAAATCCATTTTATTTGTTTGAAAACTATAAACCCAGAGCTAGTAAGAAATCAAAGACATAAATTTTGTTTCTTGTGCAAGAAGAGCATCCAAATTCAATGGCGCTTATTAACCCAATCTTCGTCACCATTATCAATTTCTTCAAGAGATTGTAACACGTCTCCTTCTCCACAACCATCTTGATCCTCCATAACGCAGTCTCCTCCCTCACGCCACTACCATAAATCGCATCAATCATTCGAATCAAACCCGAAACGAATCTAAATTCCGGTGACTCATTCTTCCGATATTCACGATCTCTGCCACGAATTCTTTCATACCTTGTTTGGAATCGTGAGAGTCTCTCTTCACGGCGACTTCAAGCTTCGTCGTCGGAAGAATCCCAGAAGATCTTTCTCCTTAAACCCTTCGGTCGCATGGTACAACTCCTTGAATCTGAATTGATCTTCCGAAGCTCTGTTTCTCAGTCATCGAGTTCTTCCTCGAAGAAAGCAAAGAAGATCAGAAATAGGAAAATCGTCGTAGGCTCAAATCGAGGAAGCTTAGGGAGCTTCGATAACAAAAGCATCAAAGCTTCTCCGTTTACCCAGAATTTCTATCCGACATCGACGAAGGATCGACGAACGACGATTAGAATTTGGGAATAAATTCCGATTGGTTGAAATTCAGAATTTTTTAATTTTCGTTTTAATAAAAATTGTTTCATTAAGGGTAAAATAGGAATTGTCTATTTCATTAAACAAGTGGAGTGTTTCAGATTAGAGAGGAGTATGCCAGAGAAGAGTACATACAGTTTGGAGTGTTTCAGACAATCGTCCTTTCAGATTACAGTTTTTAGGATGGAGAGACAATTGAGATTAACGTCCATAAAATTTTCCGAAGCTAATCTCTAAGGTTTTCACGTATCTTTCATGTGTTATATTTATCCATAAAATATTAAGATTAGTGGGTCTTAGCTGGGCTTAATTATATCGACTGTTTTTTACACCCCTAATAGATTTGCGTTATAATCAATTATAATGCTATGGTCAAAAAAAAAAAAAAACCGCCTTTGTAATTTTTTTTAAAATAGAGTATCTTCGTTGTTATAAAAATCTAAAAAATCTTTTTATTTAAATTCTCAAAGTAGTAATAAACATGTGTCAAAATCATAGTGGTTTACTGAAAAGTATTTGACCTTCTAACAGACCTATTCAATTTCTTCGACAGAGCCTCCAAAACATGCCACGTGGCATCTCCCTCTCTAGGAGGAACATTAAACATAAGGGCCCGCCTAACAGACGGATCCTCCAGATTTCTCTGTATGACAGACAAATTAGTAGCCACCACGTGTTCCAAAATCTCCCTTAACTTTCCGACATCTCTCTCCGCCACCGTGAGCGAGATATCCTGCCATCGCACGGCGGAAGGAAACGGCAAACGGATCCCGTCGGCAATAATAACTGGCACACAGCCAAGTACCACCGACTCAACAAGTCTCGGGCTCCATGGGGCCCACCCAAGAGGACACAAACAGAAAACAGATCGAGCGATTTCTGACTGGTAATCGGCGAATCTTTGTCTTTGGAGATAAAACCGCGGGTCACTACCGTAACTCCGCCATATCTTCGTCCTTATTCGCCTGATAGAAGAAAAAAAAAGAATTTTAATAAAGAGACAAATACGAAAATCACCTTAGTTTTTCTTTAAGACTATATAGATTTAATAAATAAATTTTATTTTGGTTAATACTTATAAGAGATTGATTAAGGTTTTCTTACTTGCTATAAAAGCGTCCACTGATGTTTTTGGGATGAATTTCCATTTTCCCCCGGAAAAAAACCCAAATGTCTCGTTCTTTAGCTACCGGAATATTCTTTTGAGTTCTTTGTAAACTTTCCGGCGAGATGTACGGTGGTATCACCACGTTCTCTACTTCTTGGCATGGATGCTTAAAAGTAACACCAAAAGTTTGCAAAACTATTGAATTTCTCAAAATCTTCGGTACCCCATCAACAATTGCTCTATCCTCCTTCAAAAAATAATAATTCAATTTTCAGTATAAATATATATATACAATTGGCACAACAGACCAAAGACTTAAAAAAATAATAGTTTTTTTTTTTTAACTAACCATGGTGTGGAAGCAAGAGCCAAAGTCGTGTGTAGCGATAAAGACATGGTCAGAGCCAGTGGTTCTATTCCAAAACGGGTATTGAGCCGAGACGAGCCCAATCGCTTCCTTGATGAGTGATCGGGCGTGACCAATCGCTGGAAAGCCATTGATGGTGCTGAAATTACAGGAGACATAGACCGGAACAAAGAAGAAATCGGCTTCGTACGGATCTTCCGTCCGTATGTCGCCTTGGAGGCTGAGCAACGCCTTATGGAGAGCTACTTCCGCCGCGAAGAGGTGGTTGCTACATCTGTCGTTGGCTAACCAATCCGTGTTGAACTTGGAAGGCAAGTCATAGACGTAGATTTTCAATTTGTTGAATACATCTAAATGAAAATTAAAACAAAGAACAAAATTGTTATAAGAGGATAATAAGATTATTCAATTTGACCGGACAACTAAAACCTTAACAACATGAACTAGTACCTGTTCTGATGTTGGGACGTTGAGGGGAAAATCTAAGTGTGTGATCATGGATTTTAGATTCAAACATGACACGAGAAGCAAGAATCTTGGGTTTAGGGTTTTGAAGACGAGGGTTTGATCGGGAAGAAGAAGAAGACAAAGGGTCGTGTTGATGGTCTTGATCATGCTCGACAAAGAAGGAAGCAAGGAAATAAACAGTGAGGGAAAAACAGAGGATCCATTTGTAGTAGTGCTTAAAACAGAGACCTTTCTCTGTTTTCCTCTGTTTCTGCGTTATCATCGTTCTTGATTTTCCGGGATAAATCTTACGGCCTCTTCTTGTTTGATTCGAATCATCTGATTGTTGGAATTAGATAATAAGGTTTTAAGTTGGTGAAGAGAGGTTTTCGGATTCGGGTTTGGGAGATAAAGTAGAGATTAAGGAATGGTGAAGGTTGAACAATAGAAGTTGGAGAAAGATTGACGAAGACTATCCAATTATTATTATTTTTTTCTTTGCTAACGCTGCTGAAGGGATATAATAAAAATTCACATTTCTAATGATTTATTTATTTATTTTTGTTAACTCCAAATTTCTTGGTTTCTGTTTTTTTTTGTTTTGATGGATTTTTTTTAATACTAATAATAAATTCATATGCCATTAACCTATTTAGGTTAAACTAGAGAAGATTTGAGTTAAGTGGTGCAATTTTTGGTTGGTATTGTTTAAATTAAAGACTAAAGCTTATAGTCTTATCCTTGATCAGATTATGTTAGTTAATGTTTCCGTACACGGCAAGGGATAATGGACCCAATTCGAATAGGGAACCACACGTAGCCACCAAATTTTGTTATTTTTTCTTTTACTAATAAATGAAATTAAGTCAAACCACTTTCACAGGTATGATGATGAACATTTTTTCATACAAAACAACCATTTTTCTTTTATAACCAGAATTATGAATTGAAAATCAAACTATTTTTCAGGACATGTAGAAAAATTAGGTAGTTTGTCATTTAATACATTTACAATAATTAACCCTGATTAAAATAACAGTTGATTACAACACATCATCTTTCATTCCATGTTTATATGTTGGTGTTTTAAGACCTTTTTTTATCGGTCAATCACATCATTAAAATTAACATCGACTTTTGGTTATCCAATCTGAAAGTAAGTCACATACATAAGAAAATTCAATCAATCTAGAACGGGTAGATCAGGCCAAATAGTCGGTTTTAAGATTTAGAGAGCGCAAAATCAAATGACAAAGAAAACCTAGGGAAACTAGAACGAAACTCATCAAACGTATATGTGAGAATGGAAAAGATGGACCACAAATCTGAAATTGAGTCAAATTAACCAGCTCAGAGCAATCCGTCTCAAAATCCTGACAGCCTACTCCTTTCTCCTAGATGGACATCATCACCCACAGTAAAGCTTCCATCTCCGAATGCAATGGTGATATGCATCGTTTTCGTCCTCTCACACCTAGAAGTATAATATGCTCCTCCTAGCAGATATCCAACCCAGCCCCGAGATCAGATCGGATTCCTTCCAAGAACCATCAACTTTACATCGAACACTAGGTGATTATTGTGTCAAAGTCTGGTGGACTTCTTGTGGACCGAATACACTAGATTGAGCTTTTCTCCATACCAAAAATTCACTCTCGATAAGGTGTAATGTATATGGGGGTTCCGAATCCGCCCCTTGAAAAATCATTTTATTCCTTGATTTCCAAATGAACCAAATAAGCCAAGGAAATTTTGTTTGTTCTCCATTTTGGTATTTCGGTATTCGGTTTCGCCAAAAGAGAAAATCTAAGTTTGAGAAGACCGAAGAAGACGGAAATGAATCCCCTCCTATGGGGACTAGGGATATAACCCACATTTGTAAAGCTGTGGGACATTCAAATAACGCATGATTAACTGTATCCTCTTCTACATCACACCGTTGAGAAATTGTGGAACAATTAATTCCGCGTTGATTCAATCTTGAAGTTTCCAAACATGTGCCTTTAATGCCATAAGCTTGGCTCTCCTACATAATTAACTCCTTTATCCGAGGCTAACACTTGGGCTAACCAATAACCTAACTTTACCGTATATCTGCCCGATTTTGTAAAGTGCCAGATTTTACTATCCGATTTGAATGTTGAGCTAAAATCGAGTCCTCTAATCAAAGGGATATCCCCCAGATCCATAAAATCTTGTAATATTGGAAGATATCAATCCTTTGTAACTGGATTAATCAAATGATTGACTTTTAAACTAGGGTGCAAAGCACTTCCTCTGCATCTTGCCGCCCTGGGGAATTTGTCGGAAATCCATGGATCATCCCAAATAGCTATACCATTTCCGGATCCCAATCTCACCCTACTACCTTGATACAGTAAGTCTTTTCCAGAAAGTATACTCTTCCAACCGAAAGATGGAGAACGTGGCTTTTTAGCCTTTAGAGGGTGTCTAAATATGAAATACTTCCTCTTTAGGACTCTCGCTACCAGAGAATTTGGAAATTGATATAGTGGCCATAGTTGTTTTGCCAACAAAGAAGTATAAAATGTTCCACGGAACGGAACCCAATAATGTTGGGGTCAATTTCCACCCCATTGAGATTGGCCACCGAAAATGGTTAGGTGAAGATTTGGGTCTAACCGACTTCGGTGGTACGAGCCAACACGCTGGTGAACCAGCAAACGGTGACGAGCCAACATGCTGGCGAACCAACAAACGGTGACGAGCCAACTTGTTGGCGAACCAACAAACGGTGACGAGCCAACATGTTGGCGAACCAACAAACGGTGACGAGCCAACATGTTGGCGAACCAACAAATGGTGACGAGCCAACATGTTGGCGAACCAACAAATGGTGACGAGCCAACATGCTGGCGAGCCAACATGCTGGCTCGGCATCGAGGAGAAGCGGTGACGACGAGCCAAATTCCTGGCTCGGCGTCAAAGGCCGAGGTGCTAAACCAAACCTTTGGCTTGCATCAAGGAGAAGTGGTGATGACGAGCCAAATCCCTGGCTCGGCGTCAAAGGCCGATGTGACAAACCAAACCTTTGGCTCGGCATCAAGGAGAAACGGTGACGAGCCAAATCCCTGGCTCGGCATCAAAGGTGACAAACCAAACCTTTGGCTCGGCAACAGGGAGAAGTGTCCACAAGCCAACATGTTGGTGAACCAACAAATAGTGACGAAGTGGGCAATAGAGCTGACCGAGTATGATATCGAGTATCGGAGCCGAACTTGTGCAAAATCTCAGGTTCTTGCGGATTTCTTGATAGAACTCTCAGAAGAAGAAGTCGAAGGATCAGTTGCAAGCCTAGTATGGAAACTACACGCAGATGGATCATCATCAAAACAAAGATCTAGGGTAGGAATATGCTTAACCTCTCCAACAGGAAAAATCTTCGAACAGTCATTCTGCTTGGGTTTTCACGCATCTAATAACGAAGAAGAGTACGAAGCCTTGATCGCAGGAATGAGACTTGCTCGTGGACTCAAGGTTTCACATATCCAGGCCTACTGTGATTCGCAGTTGGTGGTCAACCAGGTCAGCGGCGAGTACACAGCTAGAGACGACCGAATGAAAGCTTATCTGAAGATCGTCAAGAAACTGGCTGCATAGTTCAAAGAGTTCACATTGACACTGATACCACGCGGGGAAAACACTTCGGCAGACGTGCTAGCAGCATTCGCATCCACCTCTGATCCAGACCTGAAAAGGATTATCCCAGTCGAATTCATCAAACATCCAAGCATCAACCTCTCTGATATCGTGAATGCGGTCACCTGCTCCCAAACGGCAAGTCAGGCTGGAGATACATCTAGGAGAATTATTACAGAAGAAGGCGTCGCCGACACCACCACTATGGAAGAAAACCAATATATGAGGCCTTCGGCTGAAGACGAGACAATCGAAGTAGAAGGAGAGCCTAAAACAGACCCTCCAGCCGAAGATGAAGCAGTGGAGATGGAGGAAGATTCACAACCAACAGAAACAGATTACGGATGTGACAAAGAGTGAATGGGAGCAATCCGCGTATACATCATTGACGGCGAGGTACCATCAGATAAGTGGGCTGCTCGAAAACTCAGAGCTCAAGCTGCTCGATACGTTCTATTAGACGGAAACATCTTCAAGTGGAGATTCTCAGGACCGCTTATGGCCTGTGTCGAAGGCATCGAAGCTAGAAAAATCATGGAAGAACTGCACAGTGGATCATGTGGCAACCACTCTGGCGGGAGAGTTTTGGCAATTAAGATCAAGCGTCACGGTTACTATTGGCCGACTATGGTAAAAGACTGCGAGAAGTTCTCTGCTAGGTGCGAAAAGTGCCAAAGACATGCTCCGATGATTCACCAACCAACCGAGCTGCTGTCATCAATCTCGGTGCCTTACCCTTTCATGCGCTGGTCGATGGACATTGTCAGACCTCTACATAGATCTAAGCAAAAGAGATTTCTGCTAGTCTTGACAGATTACTTCTCCAAATGGGTCGAAGTAGAGTCTTACGCCAACATAAAAGACGCCAAGTCGAGCATTTTGTTTGGAAAAATATCTTATGCCGACATGGAGTTCCATACGAAATCATCACCGATAACGGCTCCCAGTTTATCTCTACAAGATTTAAAGCTTTCTGCGGAAAATGGAAGATATGACTCAGCAAGTCTACGCCACGCTACCCACAAGGAAACGGACAAGCTAAAGCAGCAAACAAGACGATCCTTGATGGTCTAAAGAAGCGCCTGGATGCCAAAAAGGGACGCTGGACGGATGAAATTGAAGGTGTGTTATGGTCACACAGGACAACTCCGCGACGAGCAACCAGAGAAACACCTTTTGCCCTTGTCTACGGTGCGAAATGTGTCATTCTAGCTGAAGTGGAATTTCCAGGAGTCCGCCGCAGACTTCTTTCGTGGCAAGAGTGGCTGAATCATCTCATGTTACTAAATGAATTGGACTTGGTCAACGAATGACGAGACCAAGCGTTGATCCGGATTCAAAACTACCAGCAGACAACGACAAAATATTACAACTCCAACGTCAAAAGTCGCAAGTTCAGAAAAGGCGACTTTGTTCTCCGAAAAGTTTTTCAGAACACAACCGAAATAAACGCCGGCAAGCTTGGAGCAAACTGGGAAGGACCTTACAAAATCACCAAGACAGTCCGACCGGGAGTCTACGAGCTCGCAAACATGTCTGACGTTCCGATACCAAGGTCTTGGAATGCAATGCACCTAAAGAAATACTATCAATAAGATACTTCACATGAATTACGGGACGGCTAGATCCCTACAAAGGGTACGTAGGCAGCTCGTCTTCGGATGGGTTCAATTGTCCCCTCTTTTTTAAAGGGGAAGGAGTGGGTACGTATACATGCATACCCCCATGTCTCGAAAACGCAATCTTTCGCATTACACTTTTCAAAGACAACGATTCCAAACTCGTGTCACTTGGTCTATGAAAATCACAACTTTACATCCTTCACGGGTATTTTACACCTCGTCTGTTGCTGGCCACAACAGACGAACACTGCATCTTTTATGGATTATAAACCATTATTTCTATACAGAATAGGATTCTCCAATACCCTCTCACGGTATAGTAGCGCGCTATATAAATTTTGACTGGGTATACTCTGGTCTAATATCTGAAAGGTATATCCTGAATGATATTCTTACAAGTTTACCTTCGAGAGAGACCCGTAAGTCGAAAACTCGCAAGTATTAAAACTCGAATTAAACTCTTAAACCCAGTAAATACCTCTTGGTACACTGGTCTAAACATCTCCGAAACATGATACTAAACCTACCGGTTAGTATGAGATTTTAAACATGTTTCATTGTCAAAAGAACGGGAATGTAAGTCGAAACACCGCAAACCCTAAGCTGACAACAAAGTATTCAATACAAAAACAACCATACGTTTCCTAATACGGTGGTTCGCGACATATCATATCAAATCACAACAAAACATACGAAAACGAGAACAATAAGCAAAAATCCAACCATGATAAAAGGTGTCACGCCAACAGACGGCAACTATTACAAACTTAGCAGTAATACACAACAACAAAAAAGTGGATAAAGCCGTCCAGGCACCTGTTTTCAAATACTAAACAAAAAAAGAGCTCGGAGTCAAAGAAGCGTTAAGAAAAAGATCAGTTGGGAGGGTCCAGCTCGGCAGTCGTTTCCAGCTCGGCCTTTTTAACTCAGTGAAATATACGATCTCCAAACATACCTTGGTGCCTCGGAGCGACATATCAATGTATAGGTCGCCATGAGATAGCACATCAAGAGGCGGCAGTCTATCTCATGAGCAGTAAACCTGCAAGAAGAGAGTCGCTGAGGCTGCCCCGTCATTACATATTGGCTCGGATCATTCATGCCTGAATGACATTAGCACCGGCTCGGTAGAAGTTGGATCGGCAGGCTTGTGGCATTTTCTTTTCTCTTGCTTTTCCTTAGCTTTTTCTTTGTCAGCTTCGGAAGTAGGGCGTTTACTGGGAGTCAACTTCTTGCTCCCATTGTGCTGAGATATGGCTGAAACAGAAGGCCTGACGACCGAGACGAGAGCCGAAACCACTTCTCTAGCCTCGGCGTCGAGAACTGGAGGCTCGGAAAGATATTGCTCCACTTTGGCGACAGTTTGGCCGACTACCTCCGCAGTTGGCTCGGTAATTTGTTCGATCACATCAGTTGTCTCGGCTAGCTGCCTCCTTTGCTTTCTTCTCTTTCAGCGCTTGCTTATCACGGATTGTCGTTCTCTTTTCCATGGTTTTTTTAGGAAGATTTTGAGATAAAGGTTCAGACTCTGAGCTGTCTGATACTTCAACACCGGCAAAAATGATTCGGGCTCTTTCAACTCTTCTTAGGGAAAAATGACTTTCCCAATGGCACTTTCCTGCATCAAGCGTGTTCCGAAGCGTCAGCGTATCTTCTGAGAAATGTGGGAGCAACTGTCGAACTGCAAAAACAAAAAAAAAGAAGTGTTGGTTAGCTCGCCACAAAATAAAACCTTAGCAAATCTCCTGAAAAGTCTACGGCTCGCCCACCAATAGTTCCCCACTCCGTCTTGACATAATGGACGCATTCGGCTTCTACCGGAGCATCATTAATAGGAACAAAGAAAAAATAACTCCCCAGTCGCCATCTTTGCTTAGGAAGCCTTCAATGATCTTTCTCTGCTTCTTATTAGAAATGTAGTAGGCTTTGGAGTTTTTGATCTTTCGAAATTCGAGGAACTGCCGAAGATGGGAAATGCGAACGGTCATATCACATTCGTAGCTTTGATTCCAACCAAGTGACGCATACCCCGAGGAGTAATTTGGCTCGGTGCTAAGCCATGCTTGGAAAGAAAACGGATGATCAATCCGGGAATTGGAAACCAAAGCAGACTTTGGTAAAAGAAACTCTCATAGAGAGTAAAATGCCCAGGCGGCGGAGACTCGGCTCGGTCTGTTGAGGTAGGAACAATCAAATCTACGTCTTCTGAAATGTTGAATCGATGCCTCAATGCCTTCAAGGATTCAGCAGTACACAAAGATGAACAAGGTGGCTCAGCTCGTCTCTTAGGGACTTTCCTCCTAGGTTTTCGCCTCGTCGATGTGCTAGCTTGGTGGCTCACGAACAGTCTCTCCAAACTTACCTTTTCTGCCTCGTCAAGAATGTATTCCATTGGCTCGGCTTTGATTTCTTCAAGAGCCTTCCGTATCAAAATTGCCTCGACATCTGCCTTGGCATCAAAAGCTTAGTCAACCAAAGTTGGGATATCAATCTACAGCCGACCCGGCGGAGAACTAGGTTCGACTATTTCGGTAACCTGCGAAGATAATATCATCTTGGGACCCAGCAATGAAGCAGAGTTTGCAGAGCCAACAGAATCTTCCAGCTCGGTGGCATGAGACATCATCAGAGATTTTGGCTCGAAAACACGCTCGATACTTAGCAAACAATTGAAGGATTCCGGCTCGGAGACACGGAAGATCAAGGCAGCAGCGCAATCCAGTTAATGATAGATCGGAAAATTCACACTCGCCGCGGAGGTATGAAGATGGATCAAAAAATGCAAGGAGTCCCCGGATGATTTTGAAGATGGATCGGATAATTTAAAGGACCGCCGAGCCATGTTTGATGATAGGTCAGAAAACTCAGTTTCAGCGGCGGAAGAGAAGAAATGATAAAAGACCTAGCCAAAAAATTAAGCATAAAAAGAGAGAAAAGAAGAGAGAAAAGAGAGTTACCTGATTTTTAGGAAATGTGGAGAAATGAATTATGAGGAGTGAGACAAGGATCTGAATTTATAGACGCATAAAGGCATGGCACGTGACTCCACGCGACCTCGGAAACATGCGAAAATGTTTGGAGTTCCCAATAAAGTTATGACTGATAAGAAAAATACTCTGTCATCGAGCTAATATTATCGCCGAGCCAAAAAAAAATCAAACGGCAAGATGGCTCGGCAGCATATCACAATGGTTCAGCAGCATAAAGATGGCTCGGTAGTCAGACAACCCAGACGGTACAGAAATGTCGGCTGCCGAGGCAATCCGGTGATAATGCCAAACTAAAGATGGCTCGGTAGCCTAAATGATATTGTTGGGGTCAGTATCCACCCATTTGAAGTTAACAGCGAATGGATCGGGTGTCACGACCCATTGTGAAGAAGATTGGATCGTGCACCATGATTCATGACAAGACAAACGGATCGGGTGTCACGACCCGGAGTGAAGGAGATTGGGTCGTGTACTCCGATCCACGACGAGACAAACAGATCGGGTGTCACGACCCAGAGTGAAGGAGATTGGGTCGTGTACCCCGATCCACGACAAGTCAAATGGATCGGGTGTCACGACCCATGGTGAAGGAAATTGGATCGTGCACCCCGATCCATGACGAGACAAACGGATCAGATGTCACGACCCACGGTGAAGAAAATTGGGTCGTGCATCCTGATCCATGACGAGACAAACGGATTGGGTGTCACGACCCACGGTGAAGGAGATTGGGTCGCGTACCCCGATCCACGACAAGTCAAATGGATCGGATGTCACGACCCACGGTGAGGGAGATTGGATCGTGTACCCCGATCCACGACAAGTCAAATGGATCGGGTGTCACAACCCACGGTAAAGGAGATAGGGTCGTGTACCCCGATCCACGACAAGTCAAATAGATCGGGTGTCATGACCCATGGTGAAGGAAATTGGGTTGTGCACCCCGATCCATGACGAGACAAACGGATCGGGTGTCAGGACCCACAGTAAAAGAAATTGGGTCGTGCATCCCGATCCATGACGAGACAAACGGATCGGGTGTCACGACCCATGGTTAAGGAGATTGGGTCGTGCATCCCGATCCACGACGAGATGAATGGATCAGGTGTCATGACCCGCGACAGAGCAGATGGATCGGATTCAAGGTAGACGGATCAAGGTCAAAGCAAAACGGATCGGGCTCAAGGCAAGATGATCGGGATTGTCGACTATCGCCACCCGAGCCAGTTGGAAGGTGTCACCCGAGCCATTTGGAAGGTACCACCCGAGCTGCTTAGTCACTGCCACCCGAGCCAAAACTTAAAACAGGGAGTTGGGCCGAGCTTGTAACACCCCCGATCATCGATAGTCAAAGTTAACTCGATCAGCCGTGCAACAATCAAATAAGAACATGTCCAGCCAACCTGCCGAACCTCAACCAGACCGAAGATGCTACAATGCGCACTTAGCTGTTCGTTCTGAGGTTCCAAAAACAAATTCAGGAACCCTAGACCAAACGTCCAAGCACACATATCCTACTGAAAAAAACTCAAGGCTTTTCAACCCGAGTCATGTTAGATAGTTAGTTCGTCCTGGACTAGGACTAGTATCATATGTAACCCAAATTTAAACAAACCTCCTTTTTATACATATACTTAGGTTTTACAATAAGATACCAAACCACATATACATGCCGCGGCTATGAGCCTAAGTGCTCAAAACATCATTCTTCCATAATAAAACATACTTGGTTTACAAAAAGCATATAATCTACATCAACCTTCCTAAGCTCCTTCAGCCCGACTAAAATCCCACTATTGGTTACCTGCAAATCAAAATGGAGTCCTGAGTACTAGTTACCTAGTTAGTCCGGTTCCCCTAACATACAATAATCATTCCCACCCCAAACCCAAAATAACAATCATCAAGCAATCACACAATAATCAGGGAATGCACATGCGGAAAAGATAACTCAAACACACACATCCAGAGGCCTTCTTACAGCAGTCCCCTTTTCTTGCAATCTGGTAAACAACAAAAACTCTATACCACGAATTGACAACTTCCTTCCATAGTCCCTTTTACCTTACTCGGTCCTAACCACAAAGGCTATAAGGTCAGCAATCCGACATGTAATACCAGGGCCAAAGGCTGCAATCCCGTCCCTCCGTGGATTACAATCGGCAGAGTCACGGCCAAAGGCTGCAATCCTGTCTCTCCGTGACCCCCGATCTAGGAAGTGTCAACCGCTCTCTAGTATTGTTAGGATGTTACATGATCCTCTTAATCACCGTAAAACCTAACAATACAAACAACACAAAAATTTACCTTAGACCCGCATGTATCTCTACAGATCACATGCGAATCAAGCTTCCTATTAAAACCCTGCATCAACAAAGGTTAGTGGCAAGTGCATGCATAATCATCCCATAACTCATGCAGCACTCAATCACACAACCAAACATCATGCACAAACAATCAAAGAAAACACTTAACCAAATTCATAAAATTCTAGTATGAACCTCAACTGCTATAAAGCATAACAATAAACAAACAACGTATGTTCAACTCATCAACACACGTCAAGCATCACCAAGACTCACCTTTACTTTCTGAACGGTTGCGGTTTACCCGGGAACCTTCTACCCGATTAAGCTCTTTTTCAATTTGACCAAGTTTTCTCCTAACTCCGAGCTTTGGATGGAAAAATTAAGCCCATATTCGGACTCTACACGAAAATTTAGGTCGGGTGGGTAAAATTGGATTGAAACGCTTACTGCTAAAATCTTGACCTACTCGATGGCTCACGACAATGGTCTGCGGTCACGGTCACAATCACGGTTCCATTTGGCCAGAGGTTTGCTACGGTTTCTCTGCAGATTATGGGAGCTGCTTGGGTTATTTTATAGAAAAAAATTTCGGCCCGCAGCTTCTGAGATGTGTCGTGCTTCGCGATGACTCGTCGCGCACGGTCGCGACACCTCGTGCTTACAGATTTGTCGTGCTTACGGATTTGTCGTGCTTATCAATTTGTCGTGCTTACAGATTTTTCGTGCTTATCGATGACTCGTCGCGCACGGTCGCGACACCTCGTGCTTACGGATTTGTCGTGCTTCCGAAAAAAATGTCGAGCTTCCGAGACACCTCGTGCTTCTGGGACACCTCGTGCTTCTCGCCACCTCGTGCTTTCGGAACACCTCGTGCTTCTCGTCACCTCGTGCTTCCGGAACACCTCGTGCTTCTCGCCACCTCGTGCTTCCGGAACACCTCGTGCTTCTAAACCCGTCATGTTTGATCATCTTAGCCACCATGCCTAACCACTTTTATTTACACGGGTAAGTTTTGGCTCGATCATCCCCTATAACCATTTTGATCTTTTGCCAGGGTTATTACAGAGCTGGTCAAATGAACGAATGGGCCGAGACAACGAGCCCACGACAAGGTTAAAACCCATGAACCAAAGCCCATGGCGGTGGCAGGCTTTGCTAAAAGGAAATCCCAAGGAATTAGGAAATCTTCCTTATCTCTTTAGAATATAGACCTAGCCGACTCCGGCTTGTATATATACTCATGTACACCCTTTGAAAAAGGGATCCGCAATTTAACCTAGCAAAACTCTGTACTTTTACTCTCATACAAAAAGCTTTCTAAGCAGCTTAATAAAAGACGATCTTTGGATCTCTGTTCGTGTTCTTAGTGGTTTTTGCTCAGAAATTTCATCACTCTTAACAAACCTTCGACAAATTCAATTGGTGTGGATTCACGCTCCCACAATTTGGCGCTAGAAGTAGGAAATAGTTAATACTAAACAAAGAAGAGAGGATCATAATCCTCCGTTATCTCAGGGGTCATAACCACCCTCTACTCTGGCTCTACCAGTTGCTCAGCTACGTCACCTCCCAGCACTTTGTTTTCTTCGGGCACCGTCTCAACGAACTCTACGGCATTCTCCTCAAGAGCGGCCTCGTCGACTTTTTCAGGAGATGGTTCGGGGGTTGGTTCCTCAGCAACCACCTTCGAACTAAATTCAGCTAAGCCTGGCGTGCCCTTGTTTGAGCCAGAAAAGTCCTGGATGCCAACGCTTGTGGCAGCCGTCTCCATGGTTTCGTCTGTATTAAGTTCCTTTAAAATGTCGGACCGAACGGGAGACAACTTTAAAATATCCCTCGCCTCGGCCACAAGCTTAGCAAATACCTCATTGGCTCCATCTAGGTCCCCCTTTTGCTCAGCCAGACTTTTCGCCTCGGAGTCGAGTGATGGCGGCTGGTCACGTTGGAGCAACTCTATGAACTGAAGGTTGCCTTCGATTTGAGCTAGATCAAGCATATTTTTGTTCGGTTCACCGCCAATCCTGCCAAGAAGCTGCTGGTTCTGGAGATTTTATCCTCAAACATTGTCCTCATCTCCGTTTGGCCTCAAGCACAGCTTGCTAGATCTTGCTCTCTTGTAGTTCGTTCCCCGCTTCCAACTGTCTCGTTAAACTGGCGATGTGAGCATCCCGCTTTGACCTACCAGATTCCAATCTGAGGATCCGTTCGCCAGCTTCTCTGATACGCTTCTTGTTCCCTTCTACTCCGGCTTCAAAGGCCTTGATCTTCTTAAGGGTTCTCTCTTCTTCAGAAGCGTGGTTTGCCTTGACATCCTTGAGCTTCCCGTCTAGCTCGATGGCTCATTTCCTGGCATCTTCAACTCTCTCCCTATCTTTTCGGGCATCAGACTCATATCCACGGACCATCCTATTGAGATGGGTTATGAACTGTACAGAAATAAGAGAGGAAGTCAGCAAACGGAACGACAAACAAAATACGGCTTGGGTAAAGACGGTGAATAAAAAAAAAATAGAAAACACACCTTGACGCCCCGAAGGGACATCTCGTTGTAGGCTTTATCCCTAAGCAAGGTGTCAGGAGGAGGGATCTGATCACCTGGGCAGGTGATCTTTTAAAAGATGGCAGCGGACGCTGCAGCATCATTATAAGCCCCTTCAGCATTAAGGGGCATGACAGAAAATGGGATTGCCTCGGGGATAAGTCGAGGAGCTTCAGCACGACGGCTAGCCCTTTGCCTCTGTCATCTGCCTGGCATTTTTGGCTCGGCCCTTTCTTTTCCTTGGCTTTCCCTTTGCCTTTGTGCAGCACCAGCTGCGACTCTACGGGACGAAGCCTTAATACAACCCCTTCTGAGTTTAAGCTGAGACTTGGTTCTGGGGGATTACTAGGAGTTGGATCAGGGACGACAGTGGCGGAGATCCGGGGGTTCGAGAGGCAAAGTTGACCAAACGCTTCAGCCTGCTTCGCTCTCTCCTTCGCTTCGGCCTCCGCCTTTGCCTTGGCTGCGGCTCTGTCTCTGAAGGTGGGTATTCCCATATTATCGTCTGAATCGTAAGAAGATGACGAACAAGCAGATTGACCTTGAAACAAGGCTCGGGCTCTTTCTACTCTCTGGAGATTGAAATCCCTTGTCCAGTTGCACTTTCGAGCCGAGAGAATTTCGTTAAAATCTCAGACAGATCGGGAGACAGCGAAAGCTGAAAGTGGTATACTGTAAAAGAAGGAAATAATATAAATAAACTCAGGCAAAAAATATATATATATAAAAAGAAAAACCAAGCCATAGCCCTAGAGCAAGCCACATGTCAACTACCAAGTTATCCCCAACTCAATTTGACTATGCTAAGGCATCTTGATCCCACTGACTCCTCGGTGATGGGAACAAAGAAGAAGAAATTCTCCCAGTTGTCATCCTTGCTCGGAAATCCTTTTATGATCTTCTTCTTGGCTTTAACCGATATATAGTATTTCTGCTCTCTCTTATTGCGACGCCTGAATTCGAGGAGACTCCTCAAATGTTCGACCCCAACCTCAACGTCACATTCATAACTTCTTACGAGAATGCCGACCAGATGTCTGATTCCCCTAGTATTGATCTGGGCAATTGCCAGATTATGTTTCCATAGAAACCGCAAAATCACTTCGGAGATCGGGAACCACAACAAGCAGCGATAGAAAAAGCTCCCGTAAAGAATGAAGTGATCGGGGGGAGGTTTGTTGGCTCGGTCAGTCGGTGACAGAAGAACAAATTCGATTTCTTCCGAGATGTTGAATCTCTGCCTAAGGGCTGACACTGAATCTAGGGTGGAAAGGGTTGAACCCGGTGGATCGGGTCTCCTTTTTGCTTTCCTCTTCCTTGGGACTCATTGGATAGGTCCAATCAAACGCTCTAACTATTGTCTTGCTACGACTGGATCGTAGAACCAATCCTCTGGTTTAATTTTTGCCGGCTCGTGATCTACTGTGTCCGCAAAAGGGTTCGCTGTCTCGTCAAACGGAGAATCGTGAAGGAGGGGGACTTCGTATTCCACAAGAGCCCCGACATTACTGTCGGCTCTCGAGGATTTGGAGAGCACCATTTTCCTACCAAGGAGAGAAGGTCCTCCCCCCCGAACCATTTGAATCATCCAAATCCTCTAGGATGTTCGCACCAGATGAATCAGCTCGGCTGCAACTTTGAGCGAAGGTTGAATCGAGGGAAAATGAAGGTTCGGGAAGTGAAGATTGATCTGGACTGACAAACAACCTGACATATAGATCGGGTGACGCAAATGCAGATAGATGAGACATTCTTTGTTGGAAACGGATCAGTCTTTTGGAAAGCAGACAAACAAATCGAGATCCCCAGAAGCTCAGAAGAACGGATCTAGGTTTTAGAAAACAGATCGGGTTTATCAACAACTTATCAAAATGGATTGAAGCTTTCTAAGAATCGAAGAACATGACGAGATCTTCAAAATAAATTTGAGATTAGATCCAAATCTTCACGCGAACTACCGGAAAACTCAAGGATAGCGGCGGAGTTGATTGAAGATAGGTCTGGAAACTTGAACGGCTCGGCGGCAAGGAAGAAATACCGGAGGAACAAAAAAATTAACTTAAGCAAAAAAAATTAGAGAGAGGTAACATGCTTGAAGAAATTTCCAAAGAAATGAAGTAGTGAAAGAAAATGGGAAGCATCACGAGTTATATAGGTAAAAAGTGATGTCATATACCTCGGGAATCGGTAGAAACGTTTAGACTCCCCGATAAAGGTGATAGCCACCCAGAGTTCCCCGAGCTGAATTCAAACTCTTAACAGCAGTTCAGGGCAATAGCTGAAAACGGTTCAAAATAACAGTGAGAAGAAATTCAATGTCATGAAGAGAAGTGGTTCGGGGTGATAATGAAAAACAGCTCGGGATCGCAACAAAAAAAAAGTTGGTTCGGAGCACGTTAACTTTAGACTGCTTTTTAACTCGACACTTTCAATACTAAAACTGACGAGCTGAGGGGCTAACTGTTAGGGTCAATATCCACCCATTTGAAGTTTACAGCGAATGGATCGGGTGTCATGACCCATGGTGAAGAAGATTGGATCGTGCACAACGATTCATGACAAGACAAACGGATCGGGTGTCATGACCCATGGTGAAGAAGATTGGGTCATGTACCCCGATCCACGACGAGACAAATGGATATGGTGTCACGACCCAGAGTGAAGGAGATTGGGTCGTGTACCCCAATCCACGACGAGACAAACGGATCGGGTGTCACGACCCGTGAAGGAGATTGGGTCGTGCACCCCGATCCATGACGAGACAAACGGATCGGATGTCACGACCCACGGTGAAGGAAATTGGGTCGTGCACCCCGATCCATGACGAGACAAATAAATCGGATGTCACGATCCATGGTGAAGGAAATTGGGTCGTACACCCCGATCCACGAGACAAACGGAACGGGTGTCACGACCCACAGTGAAGGAGATTGGGTCATGTACCCCGATCCACGACAAGTCAAATGGATCGGGTGTCACGACCCACAGTGAGGGAGATTGGGTCATGTACCCTGATCCATGACAAGTCAAATGGATCGGGTGTCACGACCCTTGGTGAAGGAAATTTGGTCGTGCACCCCGATCCATGACGAGACAAACGGATCGGGTGTCACGACCCACAGTGAAGGAAATTGGGTCGTGCACCCCGATCCATGATGAGACAAACGGATCGGGTGTCACGACCCATGGTGAAGGAGATTGGGTCGTGCACCCCGATCAACGACGAGACGAACGGATCGGGTGTCATGACCCGCGACAGAGCAGACGGATCGGATTCAAGGCAGACGGATCAAGGTCAAAGCAAAACGGATCGAGCTCAAGGCAAGATGATCGGGATTGTCGACTATCGCCACCCGAGCCAGTTGGAAGGTGTCACCCGAGCCATTTGGAAGGTGTCACCCGAGCCGTTTGGAAGGTGCCACCCGAGCTGCTCAGTCACTGCCACCCGAGCTGCTCAGTCACTGCCACCCGAGCCAAAGCTTAAAGACAGGGAGGTTGGCCGAGCTGGTCAGATGAACGAATGGGCCGAGACAACGAGCCCACGACAAGGTTTAAACCCATGAACCAAAGCCCATGGCGGTGGCAGGCTTTGCTAAAAGGAAATCCCAAGGAATTAGGAAATCTTCCTTATCTCTTTAGAATAGACCTAGCCGACTCCGGCTTATATATATACTCATGTACACCCTTTGAAAAAGGGATCCGCAATTTAACCTAGCAAAACTCTGTACTTTTGCTCTCATAAAAAAGCTTTCTAAGCAGCTTAATAAAAGACGATCTTTGGATCTCTGATCGTGTTCTTAGTGGTTTTTGCTCAGAAATTTCATCACTCTTAACAAACCTTTGACAAATTCAATTGGTATGGATTCACGTTTCCACATATATGACGGGCCAAAACTGCTCGACCACATCCTCATCGTAACGCTTCGACAGACATCAGCCTCTCGACAATATTCTGAGCCAAGAATGACTTGGTAACACGGATAACAAAGTAGCTTAGCTCGGCAGCGTGTCAAAAGAGGATGGCTCGGCAACATGGCAGCCTAAAGTGGCATCACGAGCCAAAACAGCTCGGTAACACAAGTGACAAGGTAGCTCGGCGACATGACATGCAGTGTTGGCTCGGTAACACAACTGACGAGATGCCTCGGCAGCATGACACGCAGTGTTGGCTCGGTAACACAAGTGACGAGATGCCTCGGCAGCATGTCGAAAAAAGATGGCTCGATGATATGACACGCTAGTGTTGGCTCGGTAACAGACACCTCGGCAAGTATTCCCTAAGTGGTTCGGGAAACATAAGACAAGTCTTGAATGCCAATCTCAGAGATGACCAAATTTCACCTCGTCATCATCATCACTGACTCTGACGAGCTGGAGGGCTAACTATTGGGGTCAATTTCTATCCCATCGAGATTGGCCACCGAAAATGGTTAGGTGAAGATTTTGGGTCTAACCGACTTCGGTGGTACGAGCCAACATGCTGGCGAACCAACAAACGGTGAGGAGCCAACATGCTGGCGAACCAATAAACGATGAGGAGCCAACTTGTTGGCGAACCAACAAACGGTGAGGAGCCAACTTGTTGGCGAACCAACAAACGGTGACGAGCCAACATGTTGGCGAACCAACAAACGGTGACGAGCCAACATGTTGGCACACCAACAAACGGTGACGAGCCAACATGTTGGCGAACCAACAAACGGTGATGAGCCAACATGCTGGCTCGGCATCGAGGAAAAGCGGTGACAACAAGCCAAATCCCTGGCTCGGCATCAAAGGCCGAGGTGACAAACCAAGCCTTTGGCTCGGCATCAAGGAGAAGCGATGATGACGAGCCCAATCCCTGGCTCGGCGTCAAAGGCCGAGGTGACAAACCAAACCTTTGGCTCGGTATCAAGGAAAAACGGTGACGAGCAAAATCCCTGGCTCGGTATCAAAGGTGACAAACTAAACCTTTGGCCCGGCAACAGGGAGAAGCATCCACGAGCCAACATGTTGGCGAACCAACAAACGGTGACGAGCCCACATATTGGCGAACAAACAAGCGTCCATGAGCCAACATGTTTGCGAACCAACAAACGGTGATGAGCCAACATGTTGGCGAACCAACAAACGGTGACGAGTCAACATATTGGCGAACCAGCAAACGGTGACGATCCAACATGCTGGCGAACCAGATCTTTAGGCTCAGCATCAAGGAGAAGAACCTACGAGCCAAAGGCCGAGGTGACGAACCAAATCTTTGGCTCGGCATCAGGGAGAAACGGGACGAGCCAAACATCTTGGTGGCATGCCAAGATAATAGCGACGAGCCAAATAGGCGAGACAAGCAACGAGCCAGACCGCCGATGACACAACAAAATAAATGAGACCAATATCTTGTTGGGCCGAAGCAACAAACCACAAGATATTGGTGGGCCGAGGTGACGAGGCAAAGCAAGAAGCCCGCGAATTTCCACCGCCTTGGAAGAATCCGTGAAGAAAGAAAATCCCGAAGAATAAGGAAGTTTTCCTTATTATAACAAAAGCTAAACTAGCCGACTTAGATTTATATATATAGACATGTACCCCTTTGAAAAAGGGATCCGCAACTTTACCTAGAAAAACACTTGTTACTTTCTCTGCAAACAGCTTTCTAAACAGCTTGAATAAAATCACCGTCTTTGGATCTCTGTGCTTGGTTTCTTTTCACAGAAGTTTTTCGAATCCTGTGGGAGTCGAAATCAACACAATTAGAATTTGTCGGAGGTTTGTTAAGGGGGATGAAATTTCTGCGGATGAACCACGAACGGAGAGATCCAAAGTTGGTTTTTATTAAGCTGTGTCGAAAAGTTTTCGTACAAGAGTTTGAGAGCAAAAAGTCTTGGGTTTTTTGCTAAGTAAATTGCGGATCCCTTTTTCAAGGGATGTACATAGATATATATAGTCGTTCGAGTTGGCCAGGTCAATCCCAAAGGGATTAGGAAAAACTTCCTAATCCTTCGGGATTTCCGTTTTAGCAAGTCGGCTTGGCTTCGTGGGCCTTTGACCCATCGCGGGCCAAAGATGGGCTCGTCGTCCTCGTATAGAAATGACGTTGGCCGCGTCATTTTCCAGCTTCGTATAAAACTGACTTTGGCCGCGTCGTCTTCTGTCTTCGTATAGAAATGACTTCGGCCGCGTTGTTTTCAGGTTCCGTATAGAATCGACTTCGGCCAGACAGTTTCGTATCACTTCGGCCAGACAGCTTCGTATGACTTCGGCCAGACAGTTTCGTATGACTTCGGTCGGACAGTTTCATATGACTTCGGCCGGCCAGTTTCGTATGATTTTGACTTCGGCCAGATAGTTTCGTATGGTTTCGACTTCGGCCGAACAGTTTCATATGGTTTTGACTTCGGCCGAACAGTTTCGTATAACAATGTCTTTTGGCCGAAGTGGAGCTCGTTGGCCGAAGTGGCCGTCGCCGAAGTTGGCCAAAGTCCCGTATAGATTTAGCCACGGCCGGACAGTTTCGTATGGTTTTGACTTTGGCCAGGCAGTTTCGTATGGTTTCGACTTCGGCCGAACAGTTTCGTATGGTTTTGACTTCGGCCGAACAGTTTCGTATAGAAATGTCTTTTGGCCGAAGTGGAGCTCGTTGGCCGAAGTGGCCATGCTTGGCCGAAGTCCCGTATAGATTTAGCCACGGCCGGACAGTTTCGTATGGTTTTGACTTCGGCCAAGCAGTCTCGTATGATTTTGACTTCGGCTAAGCAGTCTCGTATGATTTTGACTTCGGCCAAGCAGTCTCGTATGATTTTGACTTCGGCCGAGCAGTCCGATATGGTTTTGACTTCGACCAAGCAGTCTCGTATTATTTTGGCTTCGGCCAAGCAGTCTTGTATGATTTTGACTTCGGCCAAGCAGTCTCGTATGATTTTGACTTCGGCCAAGCAGTCTCGTATGATTTTGACTTCGGCCAAGCAGGTTCGTATAAAAATGACTTCGACCGAAACGAGCTCGTATCGTGCCTAAGTGGATTCGTATCATAGCCGAAGCGAGCTCGTTGGCCGAAGTGGAGCATGGCTGAAGTGGAGCTTGGCCGAAGTGGATCGTGGCCGAAATGGATCGTGGCCAAAGTGGATCGTGGCCGAAGTGGATCGTGGCCGAAGTGGACCGTAGAGGAGCGTGGCCGAAGTGGAGCATGGCCGAAGTGAAGCGTGGCCGAAGTGGCCAAAGTGGCCAAAGAGGAGCGTGGCCGAAGTGGAGCGTGGCCGAAGTGGAGCTTGGCCGAAGCCGTTTTGCCGAAGTGAAGCTCCTTCGGTGTCGAAGCCGTTTGCCGAAGTGAAGCTCCTTCCGTGCCGAAGTCGAATGCCGAATTGAAGCTCCTTCCGATGTGGGCTTTTGCTGATGTGGCTTATCACCGAAATCCCCTCCTTCCCGATGTGGCTTGCCGAAGTGAGTTGCCGAAGTGGAGCTCTTCTGGCCGAAGTCTCCACGTTGGCCGAAGTGGCCGTATGGCCGAAGTGTCCATGTTGCCGATGTGGGCTATATTGGCCGAAGTCTCCTTCGTTGGCCGAAGTCCCATTCGTTGGCTGAAGTCTCATTCGTTGGCCGAAGTCTCCTCCGAATGCCGAAGTGAACTCCGTTGGCCGAAGTCTCCTCCGTTGGCCGAAGTGGAGATAAGGCTTGACTAAGTGGAGACAAAGTTTTCCTAAGTGGAGACAAGGCTTGCCTAAGTGGAGACAAGACTTGCCTAAGTGACGAAACGAGGAAGTGGTGCCATTGCCGAAGTCCTCCTTTGCCGAAGCGGAGCTTCTTTGGCCGAAATGGCCCATCTTTTGCCTAAGTGGATTCATACAGCAACGGCTTAGGCACAATTTCGGCCTTGTTCGATTCTTCGTATTTTCATACTTAGCCATTTTCCCATTGATCACAGCTGGGTGGATTTTGACCCCAACAAGTCTCCTTCGTTGGCCGAAGTCTCATTCATTGGCCGAAGTCTCATCCGTTGGCCGAAGTCTCCTCCGAATGCCGAAGTGAACTCCGTTGGCCGAAGTCTCCTCCGTTGGCCGAAGTGGAGATAAGGCTTGACTAAGTGGAGACAAAGCTTGACTAAGTGGAGACAAAGCTTGCCTAAGTGGAGACAAGGCTTGCCTAAGTAGAGACAAGGCTTGCCTAAGTGACGAAACGAGGAAGTGGTGCCATTGCCGAAGTCCTCCTTTGCCGAAGCGGAGCTTCCTTGGCCGAAATGGCCCATCTTTTGCCTAAGTGGATTCATACAGCAACGGCTTAGGCACAATTTCGGTCTTGTTCGATTCTTCATATTTTCATACTTAGCCATTTTTCCATTGATCACAGCTGGGTGGGTTTTGACCCCAACAAATCCCTAAATTTTACTTACAAAATTTAGTTGTGCGAGTTTCGACTCCCACAAAGACCACCCTCTTTTTTTAGATGCATAATTTTCCCATGCTATATAATAAAGACTGCGGTTACATCCATTGGAACTCCACCAAAATTTTGCTATTGCACTAGTTAACTTAGAAGTTAACGTCTGGAGGAGTATAAAGCATGACATGATATAAGTCGGAAGAGAAAAAGAGACTGATTTAATCATGATCTATTTTCCTCCTTTCAATAAAAACTTTGCTGACCAACCATTTACCTTATCGTTTAATCTATCTTTAATATAATTAAAGATTTTGCTTTTTGATCCATCCAAACTCTCTGGGATTCCCAAATAAGACCCCATACCTTCTTCCTTATCAATATGGTTTGAACTTAAGTAATGACAAAATGACGGTATTACTATAAACCACTAGATTAAATGTTCTGGTCTGATCTTTTTAAAAATAAATGATTTAATTTTTATAGAGATGAGTATATTTATCGCTTGTTGGGGATAAAATAATCTCTTTCGAGTTAAGCGAACCGCTTAATACCACGGGTCTTCAGCTTAGGGGAATCTCTTAGCGCCATTTGTGTAGATTTTCTACTAGACCGAGTCCTAGAGGTATTTGGACCTGAATCAACAATGGTCCAATTAACTTAATGGGTAAGGCCACCTGTAACTGATCCCCATCCCGGGTAGTGTAGCCACGCTACCAGGGATGATATGGGTCAGAGACTGAGTGGTCAGACGGACATGTATCCCCCCCCCATCAACACCTGAAAGTAGCACACAGGGCTCGAGTTCCCGTATTAGGAACTCGGGCCAGGTATGAAACTTCTTCTTTAGGCGCGAAACTCAAAAAAATTCAAATATTTAAGTTAAGTCTTCAGTCTAAGGGTAAAACAACTTTCACCTTATACGTGTTAAGTTAAAAGCAAGTGGTCTCTGCTCGAAAAACGATTAAAGCACGAAGGACTGATTCCGAGGAGCACCCCAGCGTCAGACCCGCCGCACAAGATACTGCCACCAGTACAGAAAAGGTCAGGCTCAACGTCTCAGAATCGTATTATCGGCCATCTGGCACGTGAAGACAAAAATTTTAGGTAAAAAGCACTCGAGTGCATCGTACCGGGCCAAGCCCAAAAATCAAGACCCGATCTAACCAAGGACACGGAACCCGGTATCCGAGCCCAGGCAGGCAAATGTCTATAAATACTCCCCTCATTTGCTTCAGAAGGGGATCTGAATCCAATTCTAAAAAACACTTGCTAAGCCCAATTTATCTCGAGACTAAGGTCCAATCCCACAGGATCTTAGTCTCTTTTCGGCTATTTAGGGCCACTCTTTCTCCGGATTCTTTCCGGATATCTCTATTTTCCCGTCTTCACGCACCAAGGGATCCTCAGGTTCACCAAGCTCCCCTAGCATCCATCGCATGCGCGGAGTGTTCGATATCCGCAATAATGAATAGACGCAAAGGGACTTCAAATAAGATATATATGTCTGTAGGGAGTCGATGATAGTACGAAGTGCCACACATTGGTTGCAAAAAGAGCGAGAACCAATGGAAAGGACATTCTCAGCTCGATTGATATCATCGCGAGATCTTATATACAACCCCGAGAGAGAAGAAAACCTCGCTGGAGCATCCTGCGCGTACACGCGAGAGGCATGTAATGAATAGAAAGGATAGGCAAGAGAAGAAGCACCTGAAGGAGTTCGCTCACGGAGGAGGAGACGGATCCGATGAATTAAGTATGACGAACAGAGGGAGGCCCCAACCTCACCTCAGGAACTTCATTGGCAGGTATGGCATAATGTCTCAATACCGGAGTCAGAAACTCATGGTTGACCTGAAGCCATACCAAGATAAGAGAAAGCGCCGAACCTAATAGGGACAAGGCGCGTCGTCAGGAAAATGATCACTCGGGAGGCATCAGACAGAAGGAAAGGAAAGCGCATGGAACTAAATATTGATGGCGACGAGTACCTTGGAATGAAGAGCTAGATAACGGACCATTAACTAGAGAGCTGGCATTCACAGCATCAGAATGAAGAAGAAAACATGCAGAAAGGAGAATAGACGGAAAATAGAACAATGCCGCTGGGAAATCCTCCCTTTGAACAGTCGTGGGAGGGATAAAACCTGTAGACCGGCATGAAGGATGAGGAAACAAAAGCAAAACATTCCAGCAAAAGATAAAGATAAAAAGGAGTGAAGATTACGTACCAGATGGGGCCCAAAACTGAAGGGAATAGTCGAGCTCTGGGCAAAAAACGAAAAAATAGGAACCATCTTCTTCCGATGAGTCCAGCCAGTTAGGTATGCTGAGAGGAGTTCCATTCCAACTCAAAGTCTTATCTCGAAGAAGTGAGAACCCACTGAAAATTCCTCTAACTCGTAAGCACTTGCCACCATTTTGCATGTGATATCGACACCCGATAAGTCTGAGAGAACATGGAAAGAGTTGAGCAAACTCTAGATGCAAAGAGAGAGTTGGTTGGGAGCCACGCGGGTGTAATGGCAGAAATCAACCATGACGGTAGACAACCGACCTCGGAATCCCACAAGAAAGCTGGAAGAGAAAATGGATGTACACCAAAGCGGAGGAAGGCTTGGGTCGTCGGAGAGTAGGGGCTGGAAGAAGCTAAGTGCCTCATCACGAACATTCTCGGGGGCATGAGGAGGCAAATCTATTAGATCAAGAAGAGAAGAGATAAAGATGGTGGGTTGATATGGAAAGTCGATGGGATCGGAAAAAGAGCAACATGGATCAAAGCAAAAAGGGAAACCTCCAAAATGCGAAAATCAGGAGGAAAATACGAGGATCAAAGTCGCAGCAGCAAAAAGAAGGGAGAGGGACCCATCGAATGACGTAATTACATCAGGCGAATCCCGAGGCCATCCTCAACAACCTCAAGAAAATGCCCATACCATCGGAAGGGAGGGTGACAACACGCGATGTATTAGCCGAGAGAAAGATTCCAGGCCTTAGCATGAAGGAATCCGCTGAAAAAAAGAATGGGAACCAGACAGGAACATAGACGTAATAGCAACGTGGGGTTTTTAACCAGTGGGTTAAGCTCCCACATTGTATAAAAAAATGAAGCTCGTCTTTAAGCTTTGGCTCGGGTGGCAGTGACTGAGCAGCTCGGGTGGCACCTTCCAAACGGCTCGAGTGACACCTTCCAAATGGCTCGGGTGACACTTTCCAAATGGCTCGGGTGGCGATAGTCGACAATCCCGATCATCTTGCCTTGATCCCGATCCATTTTGCTTTGACCTTGATCCATTTGCCTTGAATCCGATCCATCTGCTCTGTCGCAGGTCATGACACCCGATCCGTTTGTCTCGTCATGGATCGGGGTGCACGACCCAATCTCCTTCACCATGGGTCGTGACACCCGATCCGTTTGTCTCGTCATGGATCGGGGTGCACGACCCAATTTCCTGCACCATGGGTCGTGACACCCGATCCATTTGCTTGTCATGGATCGGGGTACACGACCCAATCTCCTTCACCGTGGATCGTGACACCCGATCCATTTTCTCGTCATAGATCGGGGTGCACGACCCAATTTCTTTCACCATGGGTCGTGACACCCGATCCATTTGACTTGTCGTGGGTCGGGTTACACGACCCAATCTCCTTCACCGTGGGTCGTGACACCCGATCCATTTATCTCATCATGGATCGGGGTGCACGACCCAATTTCCTTCACCTTGGGTTGTGACACCCGATCCATTTGACTTGTCATGGATCGGGGTACACGACCCAATTTCCTTCACTGTGGGTCGTGACACCCGATCCGTTTGTCTTGTCATGGATCGGGGTGCACGACCCAATTTCGTTCACCATGGGTCGTGACACCCGATCCATTTGACTTGTCGTGGATCGGGATACACGACCCAATCTCCTTCACCGTGGGTCGTGACACCCGATCCGTTTGTCTCGTCATGGACTGGGGTGCACGACCCAATTTCCTTCACCATGGGTCGTGACACCCGATCCATTTGACTTGTCGTGGATCGGGGTACACGATCCAATCTCCTTCACTTTGGGTCGTGACACCCGATCCATTTGTCTCGTTGTGGATCGGGGTGCATGACCCGATCTCCTTCACCATGGGTCGTGACACCCGATCCGTTTGTCTTATCATGAATCATGGTGCACGATCCAATCTTCTTCACCATGGGTCGTGACACCCGATCCATTCGCTGTTAACTTCAAATGGGTGGATACTGACCCCAATAATGACCTAGCTTCTTCACCATGGGTCGTGTCACCCGATCCATTTGCTGTGCCATTGATCAGGGTACACGACCCGGCTTCTTCACCATGGGTCGTGACACCCGATCCGTTTGTTGTTAACTTCAAGGGGATGAATATTGACCCCAACAATATATATAATCTTATTTTTTTTACAAGAAATGCTATCTAAGAGAAAGAGGCCTAAGAGCCCACTAAAAAGAGGCCTAGGGCCAAAAATTTGTGGAGAACAAAGATTGTCAAGAAGCCGGCCTAGTCTCCTAAAAGCACCCCGCTCGGGGGGTACCGCCCCGATGCGAGAATGACATAGGGAGCAGGATTCGGTCCCCCAACACTACCCTCCGAAATGCTGGATCTCGTCCAGTAGTCTCCGAGGGGGAATGTCGATTGACTCAGGCCCTTGGCCTCCGTGGAAGCTCTCATGCTCTCTACTTGGTCTCCGAACTCAGGTCATCGCGACTGCCGTGAGAGTTCTCGTGCTTCCCGCCAGGTCTCCGGACTAATGTCACCGCGACCTCCGAGGGGATCTTGAGCGCTCCCAGGTCTCCAAACTCAGGCAAAGGCCTTCCGGGATATCGTACCCATAAGTCTCCGTACTCAGGCTCTAGCCTCCATTAGGGTTCTCATGCCCTCAGGTCTCCGGACTCAAGCTCCAGCCTCCCGAGGGGATATCGAGTGTCTCAGGACTCCGGACTTAGGCTCCGGCCTCCATGGAGGTTTCCATAACTCCCAGGCTTCCGGGCCAAATATATTTGTATTTGAAATTGCAGGGAACAAATATGGAAAATCGCGTTTAATTTAGGCTTTTGGGCCCAATATACTCAGGATTTGATATTTCTTATAGGTGTTCGAGTATACATGAAAGGAATTTGACTCATCCATTGCCCGAGTCCGCTACTCAGACTCGAGCAACTGGGGGCAATTGTTGGGGATAAAATAATCCCCTTCGAGTTAAGCGAATCGGTTAATGCCACGTGTATTTAGCTTAGGCGAATCTCTTAGAGCCATTGTGTAGTTGGTCTACTAGACCGAGCCCTAGAGGCATTTGTGCCTGAATCAACAATGGTCCAGGTAACTTGATGGATAATGTAATAACCCGGTCAAGAACCAGAAATATGGTCGAAGAATCAAGTGTTGGGATGGCTCAATTTAAGTTTGGGAAAGCTTAAAGAAGGTAAAAAGAGACGTTGGTAAAGAAAAAAGACATTTGGATCGGGGAAAATTAGACTTTGGCTCGGGAGGATCAAAAAGCTTATATGGATAATTAACCAAGGTGGCGGTCTAAGCATAAGGGAATAGTACAAAGGCAAGGAAGACTTAGAAAGAAGTTATGGTCAAAGAAGATTTCAAAAGGATCGAGTAAATCACAAGTTGAATCGAGACAAAAAATCGGCTAAATGGAATGGTACGACTTACGGGTCGAGATAGGCAAGACTAAGGATGTGGGGTCAAGGAAATGTTAGGGTAGGACAGACATTTCTAAGTTAAGGAAAAATTCAGTTTAGGACCCACCCGGGGAATATGATCGACAAAATTCTGACCCAACAGTACGGTTAGCCCCGTGAACAGTTTTAGACCCCACAAATTACGTTTTCGATCAAGAACATAGACCTACGATCTTAGTATCTATGAATACTATTGAATCAGAATATGGACCCTATGGGTAAAATGATTTCCGATAAAACCAAGAATGGGGCCGAAAGAACAGTTGCTTCGGTCAAGAAACAGTAGCCTGGATCGAGAAAAACAGTATCTGGGTCAAGACAGACACGACCCGAAGAAATTTTATCGGGTGAACGTAACCAGGAGACAAACTTCCGGATTTTCCGCGGATGGTCTGCTGGGTAGATTTCGGCGTGTCAAAGGGAATCTAAACCCGTCTGGACGACGAACCATGCTTGTATTCACCTAAACAGCTGGCAGAAGGGTTGACAACACAGTAGACAGGTGACGGATCAGCCTGGACACTCGGCAGTGTGCATGGATGCTCAGTGTTTCTATAAAAACCGCCCCTTTCCTTCAGTTCTGCATCACCAGTCCATACCAGTGAAGCTCTGCTTGACCCGTGACACAAAACCTGACCCAAACCCTTAGAAAATCCTTATCAAAATGCTGCCCCAATCCGTTTATCACCCAGTTTTACTCGAAACACTTATGATGGGTGGTTTCGGGTGAATCACGGGAAAAATTTCGGGTAGATCTCTGGGAAAATACCAATAAGATGGTGGGGTAAGTGTGAGTAAAACCGAGTGTTAGTGTTAGGGTAACTCGAAGAAAGCTAAGGCGAAGCTCTGGCCAAATCTTAGGAAGATTTTCCTTAAGATTAGTCCATATGATGGGTAAAAATCATAATAACCGAACCTTTACTTAATTATACATAAGAATTTGGTCTAAGAGACGGTTTGTTTTACTCCAGGTTCAATGAGATCATGGAGAAAATCAGTCTCGAAACAGTAAGCCAAAAGTTGGTGAGTCTCGGGATGGTTGTTGAATGAACTAGAAACCGAAATTTTACTAAGTTAAAATGCTTGTTTTTATTAAGTATTTCTTAGTAAAACGTTGCATGTTTTAATTCGGTTGCATGTGCTAGTTTTGAGAAAATATTCAATGCATGACCCGCGGTTAGAAAATTACGGTCCGCGGTTAGAATGAAATGCATGTGAATAAAACGGTTAAGAAATATGTTGCATGCTAATCATCTGGGCAAATAACCAGTACATGAATATGACCCGTATAGATTAAAATGCATGTGGATAGATCGGGTAGGATTTTATGCATGAATATAAATCGGATAAAAATTAATGCCATTCGTTAAGACTAGATGATGCATGGTAAATATTTGGGTAGTAATTGGTGCATATTTATGACCTGAGGGTAAAATTATTATGCATGTTGGGTAGTAATGGGTACATATTTATGACCCGTGGTTAGATCATAATGCATGTTGGTAAAACGGGTGGGAATTTATGCATGAAAATAATCCGGGTATAAATTATTAAAACGGTTAAGTCTTAACGATTTGGGGGTGCATATGGATTTAAAGTATAAACGGTTAAGCCATTTAAAAATGATTATCATGCGTATTTTTATTAATATTTTGGTCGAGGTTCCAAGTATTTTTCATCAATTCTTACTAAGTAAATTTCTATGATTATAGTACTTGTGTGTTTTGTTATATTTGCTATTTATGCATATGTGAACTTTTAGTCCGTGCATGCTTAGTAAAATATTGCGTTGTTGATGTTTGAAGCATGTAGCCTTATAGGATCGAAAAACTCATAACGGCTAGATTGTTTGTGATATTAAATTTACTATTATGTATATTCGACTTATAGTCCGTACATAGATGAGTAAATTAATTGGTATGTGTTGCATGTAACCTTATGGGATCAAAAGACTCATAATGGTTAGATTTTTTGTTGCATGAATATGCGGAGTACGAAACCCGTACATCCAAAAGCATATAGATGGGCGTATTCGGGGATTCCTATTGGCCTCACTAGAGTGGATTCAAGAAACCATTGGGTTCATGATAGTGGGAAGACTCGGATGGACTGGGTTAGCAATCCTGGCCGAGTGTTACATGACGATGTAACTCGAGGTTCCATCATGTTATGGACTCGGATAGAGATATTTTGCGGTTTGGGTGTCTTTATGACTACCAAGTGCAAGTGTTGTCTTGGGAATGTGGAGGAAGTATCCGTTGCGCAGGGCCCTAGGTTTTGAGTTGCATATTTTCATTAGTTGCATAAATGCTTTAATGATTACATTATTAGTGTTGTTTGTGTGTTTCATGATAGCTAAGTATTGTTTGATATAACCTGATAGCTAAGTGTTGTTTGTTATATCTTAATAAGCTATATGTTAATCACTTGAATTTCTTCCGCTATGCATATATACTTTGATTGCTAGTTATATTATTCTTCGAATGTTATAGCATGATTGTTTTAATTGTTAATGCATATACTTTGTGAATATTCTTGCATGCTTGTCCTTATGTTATGTTTTGGGATGGGTTGGAACTAACGCATATTTATAGGGACCCAAGCTCATTAAGTAATCATAGATTACTAAAGACTCTACTTGTTTGCAGAAAATCGTAGAAAGTGGGAGCCTTAGTGAGACGGTTCGGACGTTAGGCCAATCAGGAGTAGTTTGCGCGTGCCTTTTGTAAGATAATCTGGTGTGTGTGTGTTTCACTCGTTTTTATTTCGGTTTTTTTTTTCTTTGAACTATGGATCCAAACCTTGGTTTTTTTATGATAAATAAGCAGATTTCTCTTGTAAAATATAATATATAAATCGAAGTATGTTTAATTAAAATTTCCAAGTACTTATTGATATTTAGCTTTGTCCGAGCTAAACACAACTCTTGGCTTCGGTACGGGTTGGCAAGCCTTGGACCAGGGTTGAGAGGGACAGTTAGAGGAATAGACAGATCATAACCTCATATTAGTTCTGAGGATCTGGTCTGGCCATTTATCTAATCCGTCATATTGTGAAACTTCCGGGCTGCCCTATGTCTAGAACGGTTCGAGGGTGCTATAGGTAAGGCCACCTGTAACTGATCCCCGTCCCGGGTAGTATGGTCATCAGAGACGGAGTGGTCAGACAAACAAGTACTCCCATCAGCACCTGGAAGTAGCACACGGACCCGAGTTCTCATATCAGGAACTCGGGCTAGGTATGAAACTTCTTCCTTAGGCACGAAACTCAAATTCTTTCAAATATTTAAGCTAAGTTTTCATTCAAAGGGTAAAACAACTTTTACCTTATACGTGTTAAGGTAAAAGCAAATGGTCCCTGCTTGAAGAACGATTAAAGCATGAAAGACTGATTCCGAGGAGCACCCCGGCGTCAGACCGTAGTACCAGACGCTGCCACCAGTAAAGAAAAGGACAGGCTCAGCATCTCAGAGCCGTATTGTCGGCTAACTGGCACGAGAAGACAAAAATATTAGGTGAAAAGTACTCGAGTGTGGGAGTATAAATCCACGCCAATTGAATTCGTTATGTCTTTTAG